>VUQR01025374.1:21990-38600 GCA_015108515.1 Hemichromis elongatus | reverse complement strand
AGAATCAGAATCAGAATACTTTATTGATCCCCAGGGGAAATTGTTTAGGTTACAGTGCTCCAGACATTAACAAGACAGACAATACACTAAAGAAATACCATAACATCCATATATATATGTACATATACTCAACATTTTAATAAATAGCAGGAAAGGAAGAACATGTACAAAACAGGTGTATCAGAAGACTGAGTTAACTGGATGAATTGTACAGGGAGATGGCCACAGGCAGGAATGATTTCCTGTGTTGTTCAGTGGTGCTTTTCGGTAACCTCAGTCTCTCACTGAACGTGCTCCTGTGACTGATCAGCATGTCAGGGAGTGGGTGGGAGGTGTTATCCAACATTGTCTTTATCTTGGACAACATCCGCCTCTCTGACACCACCTTAAGGGAGTCCAGCTCCATCCCCACAACATTACTGGCCTTACGGATCAGTTTATTGAGTCTGTTGGCATCGGCGACCCTCAGCCTGCTCCCCCAGCATGCGACGGCTTAGAGGATGACACTGGCCACAACAGCCTCAGTCTTTTCTCCCGTTTCCCTTTATTAAGGGAAACGGGAGAAAAGACCGAGGCATGCCAGATTACACAAGAACTGGACAGAAAAGCAGTAGCAACCTGTCTTATGGAGTGTTTGTCAATATGTAAAGATAGAGAGGTACACCAGTGAGTGTCTACAGCCACCTATAAAACACGGTGGAGGCTGTGTCATGGTTTGGGGTCAGATACTGATCCACACAGCCAGTGCAGTAAAAGCATACCTGGATTGTAAAACACAAAATGAAACACTATCAGTCATGGATTGGCCTCCCCAGAGCCTATGCCACAACGTTCCTATTTTCCTGGCAAAATAAAAAGAAATGAAGGTGTAGCTGTCTTTTCATTAAGTATATGCACTCCAACAACACCAATCCTATCCAAAAATTATAATAATATAGACCTTAACATTAAATTTAAAACACGTCCCCTTTGATTGCCTTCCCGATTTCTAACTAAGTGCGGTTATTCCTACTACTAAATTAAATATGACAAGATGGTGCGCGTGAACGCGTGCAGCGAGCGCGAGGAGCCACACTCACACGCTCCTCCCGTCTTTGCGGAGGAATACCGTGAGAGCCGTGCGGCGGTGCTTTGTCCTGCGTACCCGCCTCCAAGCAGCAGCCAGCCCTCCTGCTCTGTGGCGACCGTCCATTTCCCTCTGTTCCCCGTAGCGTTAGCAGACCCGCTGTTGGAACTCCGCACAGACATGGTGAGTATTTTAACCAGCCGTGCATTGTGTTGTGTCCGGTTTTAAGCTGTGTAAAGTTGACTGAAAGCCAGATGCGGGGTTGAAATATCTCCATAGTAGAGCGCTCAGGGATGAACGTTAATATTCTGGCGGTAGTAGACAGAGACCCTGCGGGCGGAGCAGTTTATAACCATCGCGGCTTTTTGCTTTTTTTCCCTTCTCTGTAAGATTACAGACAATTTTGGTGCCTTTAGCACCCACACAAACTGAGAACTAAGGGGTTGTACTCATTACAGGTGGCCACAGTTGATAGTTGTGGTAAAGCTGTTGGGTTGTTAGCATCACAGCTAACAGTGGTGCCCTCGCCGATAGCCTCATTTTCCGTGGGGGTTTCTTTGCCGGAGAAGTAAGGATGGCTCATTTCCTCAGGAGGAGAGTTACCTCTCTCTGTAGATTATTCTGAAACATGGAGCTTCAAAATAAAGGTGTACATCTGCTCACCATGGTCAGACGATTTATTTAAGGGTGCATATTTTTTTATAGGCGTTGACTTGACAGTTGCAGATAAGAGCTGTCAAAGTCCAGCGTGTAACCATTGTAAAAGCCGCTGTTAGTCCTAATTAGGCCACAGGTTATGGTGTAAACACATGCATACTCTTTGCGTAGAATAAAACGTGTTTGACCTGTTTTGACGTCACATTTTTGAGTACAGATTGCTCCTTGATGAAAAGTCTGGTCTGCAGTGGATGCACAGTGCAAACACCATGTTACACTTTTTATACACACACAAACACACACCACTGTGGTAGTCTCCAGGGGAGTGGTAGCATCCCACCCAGGTTTGTCTTTTAATAGCATGTTGAGGGAGTTGCTTGCATTCACACATTCAGGACCCTGTTGTTAAGTATAAAAATTGATCTTTTTTGTAGCTTATATTTTTGTTAAGTGTGTATTTGATGTCATGTTTTTAAAAAACCTTCACTAAAAAATTGATTAATGCACATAGAGGTTCTGATTTTCTGTCCCAGCAGTCCATCACTTTTCTATCCCTAAAAATCACTTAGTGGCTTTTAGTGCTGTAACTTGCCCAGTAACTTTTTACTGCATACCCTAACCAAGTACTCTTTAGTACCATAACCACCAGTTTTTAAGAGTGCCATAATCTAACAGGTATCTAACCAGGTACTAATACCTAATCTTAACACAGTACCTTAACCTTACCAGGTACTATCTGATGATAATTAATAACATATTTAAAATAAAACTGTAAACATTTAATTCTATGACTCTGGCTGTGGTTTCTGGTGTGAAGAGTAAAATGATTTACACCACCACCATTCCTCTGTCTTTCAAGTTTTGATTTTTAAATTTTTAAATTTTTTGCCCTTGAATAGTGGAAAATATTACTCTCGTGAACATGAATCTTTATATCAGTCCTCTCAGGTAAAATTATGTCTACAAATGGGATTAAGGTGAGGAACTTTCCAGTGTAAAGTCTACAATAAAGCTAACATGTTACTAGCCAGCTACAGATATGTGTTGTTATTTGAGAGCTTCAGGTGCTTAATTTCAGTGCAGGATTGTGAGTATTAATTGATTTCTGCAAAACTAATAGTTACAATGCTGGAAAACCCCACAATCAACTATATTGGTGTACTAATACAATTACACTAGACTTCTGTAATAGCGCATCGTTACATGTGTGGAAACCAAATGGGGAAAAAAGCTGTCCTGGCTTAGAAAAGAGGAAGTCCAATGTATGCAACCATAAACTGCTACCTAAAAATCTAAATATACATGATCTAATTAAAAACAAACAAACCAGAAAAAAACAAACAAAACAGATGCTTGAAAGATTTGTGCAAACAGCAGTCCCCCAGGTAATTAAAGTTCCACTTTAACTGTTTTAGCAGCTTTTGTGCTGGTTAGCACTACAGCAGGGATGTCAAACTCATTGCACATCCAGGGCCATATACAACCCACTTTGATCTTAAGTGGGATTTCTGTTTTTTTATTTCTGTAGGTGTAAAGAACTATACATTCAAATCATCACTTAACATAAGAAAGTGAAGTGCAACTTCTCCATTTTTCTACACGATTTTTTTTTAAACAAACCAAATAAAACTATAAAAAAGTACTATAAAATACACATTTTTTTGTAGTTGATAGTAAAAAACAAAACAAGAATCTAAGTAATTTCAGTATTTATTTATTACTTAATTACTTCCGTGTAGTAAGGATGACTGGGAGAGGTTTATGCCCTAATTCAGTGGGCTGGTTTTTGGTCTTTCTAGGCCTTAAGTTTCATATCCATGCTCTACGTTAGCACATTTAAAGTTAGCATTAGCTCATTATTGTTGGAGTTTCGCCTTATTTTAATATTTTGGATTGGCTACAGGCTCTGAGGTTAGCTTTTTATTTTTTCTGTAGGAATAAGCAGAAAAACAACTCCTTACAGAATGGAGCGTTTGATTTTTCATCTTGTGTTTATTACAGCTGCACAAGGGATTAATTAGTAGTTTTTGTAAAAAAAAAAAAGGAAAAAAAAAAGTATTTTGACACAGGAGATGTAAAGCTCTGAATCTGTGTGTGTATTTACTGTATTAGATGTATAGAGAACAAGTGTGCAGATGTTGACTGCTGTTCTTCAACCTGTAGAAACCATAATATGGTTTACTCTGGCTGTTCTTAATAATGTTAATTTTTATCATTGTGAGATCATGTCCAAAAAATGAGTCATCCGAGAGATGCCTGCATAGAGAAAAGGAACACAAACCAACAGCCTTCAGGTTAAAAGGTGCATACCTGTTATAGTTGCCCACCTGGCTCTGATCAACCCTCTAAGGAAAAATTTGAGAGGGAAAATCACAACAACTTTAAGTACTGTAGTTTAAGTCCCGAATGGTTTAATTGAGTCAAATGATCCCCAGTGAAAACTGTTGGCTTTATCTTAGATTTGACATTGTTGATGGTGATGTTTGTTTCACTCTTGCTTCTGATTGGTCGACGTAATTCAAGCCTCAGAGTTGGTACTTTACTTATCTACTCCCCGAACCTAATAATGACCTAAAAGCTGCTTTACAAGGCCATTTCCTGCGGGGGAAATCACCCTGTGGTTAGTTTGTGGTTGCTATAGCTACATAGGTGAGAAAGTTCACACAGGAAGTAGGCTGAAGCTGTACTTCCTTGTAGTTCCTTACATATGCAGGATTAGTTTAAAAGCAGACAGACTTGTCCATCACGAGTCCGCTTTAACTGTCAAAGTACAGGGAAGCTGCCGTGTTCAGCATTAATCAAAGCCATCTGCACAGAGTTTAATTTTACATTTCAGAATAATACCCATGGGTGCTGTAGAAGGAAATCATAGATCCCTCATACTTGACGTGGTTCTACTGCCGGGCGCATTGAGAGGAATTTGGCCTGGATATTAGAGGTGTTAGCAGCTTGTTAACCATAGCTTGGCTTGACACAGATAAGTGCCGTCATTAGTGTCCGCCTTCCCCTCAGGTCACATGGGTACACAGCATATTTTGTTTCAGATATCAGTGCTTAAAATCAAGGCTGTGCAATTGATCGTTTTACCATTTTAATTTAGTTACAGGTTTGGCTTCCAGCAGTTTTTATTATTAAAACCGGATCATGTAGACAACAGTGGTAATGTGCCCGACCTCTCGCTTTGCCTTTGAGTATATCCACAAAGTTCAAGATTATCTCATTTATTAAAAAAAGCAGTCTAATAAATGAACATTCTTTACCAGTCTGCTATTGTGCTAAATAATTAGGACCTCAATATAATGACAATATTTTTGTACTTGTAAAGGTTTATCTAAACTACCATTTCTTCACATGAACACACAATAAACCTAATCCAAGAACAAAAATAAAGATGATAGGATCTTTTATGAGCAAAGTTATGATGAGGTCAGGATTAATGTTGTCTTCCCAGTGAGGATTACAGTTCAATAATCCAATCCCGTATCAGATTGAGTGAACATATAACTAAACAAATAAACAATATACGTGTACTCTTTTCGTTCTTCTTTTGCAAGCTGTTTATTGTGGAAGACAAAGTAATCAATTACAGGCACTGTTATTGTCACTTATGACCCTTATGACCTAAAAGTGCCACTAAATTCCCAAAAGCTGTATAGATGTTGATAATCTTGGTACCATGGACGGTTTATGTAGTAAGTTTAATCTAGAAACAAAATGAAAATGAAAAAGCCTAATTAAATTAAAATGAAAGTTAATGATTAATATTAATTAATTAATATAAAAAACTTGACTAACGCTACGTCCACACTAATGCGGTTTCGTTTGAAAACGCATCGTTTTTGTCTCTGTTTTGGCCTCCCGTCCACACTGAGATGGAGTTTCTGGTCAGGGAAAACGGCGCGTTTTGGATACACTCTCCAAAACATACATTTGGAGATGCAGCATTTTGGCGTAGTGTGGACGGCCAAAACGGAGACGTTCCAAAATGATGCAGTCATATGACCACTTCAACCAAGATGGTCAGATGGCATCATACAGCAGGTTTTTTGTTTGCTCAAAGTTTTTAGTGGCCGTATTGAAGATTAATATGTACTCATTTGTGACTCGGAGCAGCAACTCCACCTCATCATCATTCCATTTGAAACATTCAGTGCTTTTTCTCGCCACCTGTTTTAAAGAGCCGGAAAGTAAATAAACAACAGATGGAAATGACGCAGGTTGAATCGTCTTACGTTTGGCGCACGGCGGTACTGGAACGTAAGCTTTTTCCCCCGTTTTAATGTGGACGTGCAACTGTGTGAAAAACGACTCAAAATGATAGTGTGGATGCGGGGCGTTTTCAGAAGAAAGCTCTGTATTCAGATCTATCCGGACTAGTGTGGATGTAGCCTAGCACTCTGTAATTTCTAATTTACCTTGTTTATCACTGGCGAGATCTGCTTATCTCCAGAAATTTCCCTGTCTTTGGATTTTCATTCTTATAGAGGCTGGGGTTCTTGTTTTTAGCTCTGAGCTTCTGCATTGAGGAGGTGTAAGTTTGGCCTGCTTTGGGGACAAATTAGTATGTGGAGAGAGAGGGGGAACTTCCCTGGGGGTCCACTTGGTGTGAACCATTATGCTATGCAGGAGGTCAGATGACCAGCCAACCGATCCTCCCCGGGAGCTGCAAATGTATCAGTGAGATGACAGGTGACAGATTAGGACATACATGTGGAGACACACACACGCACTGAACTCCTGTGAACTCCCCCCTGGTCTGGACACGGTTACTATCACACACCTAAAGTCAATTTTCCTGACAAGTTTCACTGACCTCCTCGGGCCTCGGCTTCTTTGTCCCAACGCTCTTCATATGTTGAGCTCCTGCAGTAGGTCTTGAATGTCCATGTGTCAGGGTGGCTGAAATACTGCTAAGAGAGGATTTCTCCAAAGTTGTTGGAGGCATTTGAAGCCAGGGAAGGGCAGTACCTGGTCACTTGGAAAGAAACTTCGGCTGAGAGACTGACGCACAGGAAAACGTCAACAGGTGGAGCAACTTTTCCATCAACCTGGCTGGCTGGTGCCAATCTGCTGACTTTTTCCTCTGGGGAAAACTTCTGTCATCCATCTACACTGGAATGACTGAAAGACAAGACGACTGATGCATCTGTCTGCCCATCCAGGACAACTAAAAACATCTTTTAGCATCTTATAATCATCTAAACAAATATGTAACTATTCAGAGAGATGGCAAAGTCTCGTCCTTCCATCTTTTCTGCCAATCGGGAACGACGGATAGATGTCTAACCATTTGTTTCATCCACCCATTCCTCCCAGTTCCTGCCATTCCTGCTATCACTCACTCGTCATGCTGCCCAAAAAAATCGCCGTCTACCCAGCAGAGGACGAGCTGGTGAGCTTGTCCACCGTTTATGACCTCCTGGATGAACAGCAGCACTACTATAAAGAGCTGATCCAGCAGCAGGAGAGGAGCTACAGGGCTTTCCTGCAGATGCTGATGGACTCGTCATCAAGCCGCATGGATGGCCTTGTCAGAGAGATGCAGGACCTGAGGAACTGCCTGCAGAGAACCAAAGCCGAGCTTGCCGAAGTAAAAAAGCAAGGTGTCCAAACCAGCAAACTGGCCGAGTGCCTGGCTGAAGGCTTGGTGATGGTGCGGGGAGCGCTCGACGGGCTGAGCATGAAACCCGGAGGAGGAGGAGGTGGTGCAGTGGGAAGAGGTGTGGATCTGAAGCAGCGCAAAGGACCTGGAGGGTTAAGACTGGATGGAGGAATAGGAGGTGGAGGCAGGGATGTGAAAAAAACAGAACCAAAAGCAGTGAAGCTGGTGGCAGACCTGACAGATATCCACTTTGGTGATATAAAGGTTGGATTAAATAGTGAGATCCCTGATTAATCCACATGGCTGCATTTGCTTCCTAATGTCACTATCAAAAGCCTTTAAGCCACATCAGTGTTTTTGTTGTTGTTGTGTGGAGTTTGTCTGTGCGGCAAGAGCTGACTGAAGAGAACCAGCTACGCAGCAGGAGCATTAGCAGAGTGTTAAACTGGGCATTTCAAAATAAGGAAATTTTAGATCACTAAATGACAGTAAAAGCAGTAAAATATGGTAAACCCTGTAGATGATGTCCAAAAATGAAGAGTCCTGCCAGGCAAAGCTGATGTTTTTTTCTTTATTTTTTTTTTCTTTTTAGGCTGACCAACTAACAGAAGAGCAGATTGCTGGTAAGGCGATACTATAAAAACACTTTTCTTTTTTTTTTTTATTCGCGTGTTTACAGCTGCGGTGCAAATGACCTTTCTTTTTCTCCTCACTTGCCTGTTCAGAGTTCAAGGAGGCCTTCTCCCTGTTCGATAAAGACGGAGATGGGACGATCACCACGAAAGAGCTGGGCACTGTCATGAGGTCACTGGGTCAAAACCCGACCGAGGCAGAACTCCAGGACATGATCAACGAGGTTGATGCTGATGGTACGCTGCTGTCCTCCCTCAACACGGGGGAAGGATTCATCTGTCTAACTTGACTTTTTTTTATTGTGTGAAAATAATACCCTTTTATCAACGATGAGTCATTTTTACATCCTACTCCTAGGCAACGGGACCATCGACTTCCCCGAGTTCCTGACGATGATGGCGAGGAAGATGAAGGACACTGATAGTGAGGAGGAGATCAGGGAGGCATTCAGAGTCTTTGATAAGGTGGGTCTGGTTTAAATATTTTTTAATATATATTTTGACGTATGAATGCTGCAGTCAGTATAACAGCTGCCTCAAGGCACTTTGCAAGGTAAAGACCCCTCAGTATCAGAACACCCCAACAATTGGTGGCACTCGAAGCGGATTTGTGATGGTTAGGAATTTATAAAAGATGGCATACTGTGCTGCTTTTGCTAGTAATTCCCAGTCAGTGGAAACGAGAAATCATTTAGGTCTTTACAGATTTCCTGTTGATAAGAAGAGTAGAAAAGAGCTTTTCTAAAAAGAGCAATTTCCATACAAGCCCTGGCTGTATTCTCAGCACTCCTACAGATGCATTTGAAGGGTCCCCAACCCCCGGGCCATGGACCAGAACGGGTCTGTAAGTCTTTTGGTACCGGGTCGTGAGAGGCTCGGGTGTAAAATTTATTATTTTTGGGGTTTTTATCGTTAACTCGGATTCCCTGGGTCTTTTCCAGTGTTGTAGTTGTGTCTTATTTTGAAAGAAATATTTACACGTTACCATAGCAACCAGAGAGCATTAAGGGGCAGAGAGAAGGATGTTACTCTGAATGTTGTTGGTGCATTTCAGGAGGACGCTGCTAATAAAGTTACACAATTAAACAGTGAATTCGTGTTTATCATTTTATTTACAAAATACCAGTTTCTGTCTCGGTCGTGTCATTTTATTTTGTTGTATTTATCTGTGACACCTTAAAGTCTGGTCCGTGAAAATATTGTCTTAAGTTATACTGGTCCGAGGGACCGCTGGTTTAAATGACTCTAAGATGCAAAGATGCTGTTGGTTAAAAGCCTCATGTCACATTTAAAGCAGGAAGTCAGAAAGAGGAATGAAGGACGTGGCCAGTCAGTTTTCAAAATAAAACCTTTTCAGAACAACATTTCTGATTTGGAAGCCACATCTCCTCACAGTAAATGACTCCTAACTAATCAGGATGCTCCTCATTGCAGTCTGTGGTGAAGGCTAAGACATGATTTTTGGATTTAACCTCTTCTCTCATAAATCCAGAGTAGATATGTTGAGAAATGCCTAAATGGCGGCATGCATATTTGTCTGATCACTTTTCCTCGCCTCTTTGTCAGGATGGAAATGGGTACATTAGTGCAGCAGAGCTGCGTCATGTGATGACTAACCTGGGAGAGAAGCTGACAGACGAGGAAGTAGACGAGATGATCAGGGAAGCAGACATCGACGGAGACGGACAAGTCAACTACGAAGGTGAGCTTGGTCATGGTGGTTATTAGTAGGGCTCTGCGATTTGCCCAAAATCTCACATCCTGATATAAGACATTTGTTGTCCCGACAACGATATATATAACACAAATTTTTACATTTTCTGTAAATTCTGAATCTCGGGCAGCTTGACTTGCGTGAAGTGTTTTCAGCTGGGCGTCGTGTACCTGGAGTCAAGTGTTACATTAGTTGAAACGGCCGCAATTATCTTTGTATTTATTAAACGGCATGCTGCGGGGAAAAGTCTGTTCTAAGGTTTATTTTTTAGCGCCTGACGGCTCTTTTTAGCTTCTTGTCCGTGAACACTCTGCATACTATTTCACGTGATTCCGTTTATTTTGAAAAATATCAACAGGATCTTCTACTTTCTTGAGAAAGGATTATGTGGAAAGTAAACGAGCGGACGGCGAAGCCACACAATTGTTTCACCATCGTTGTTGCTAACGACAACGCATAAAAACAGTCGCTTGTCCGTCCGTAGTGTGGTTATTTTAAATATAAGAGAAAGCGAGAAGACATTCTACAGTGACCACCAAAACGATGAAAAAATATTGCCGTAAAAAGTTATTACGACCTCCAGAGCTCTGATTGGTCCTAAGGCTCGCTATGTTATAATTCCTGATGGCTTTTCTTTCTCCGCCTCTTCTTTATCCACAGAATTTGTCCAGATGATGACCGCCAAGTGAACCGGGCTTGCGTTAACGACAAAGAATCCGTCAAAAGTTTCCCTTACCTCTTATTGCAAAAATCTACATTTAATCATACTGTTCTGTATCAACAACTTAAACTGAATGTTCAAAATCTCAGATCTGTCCATATTAAACAAGTTCACAAAAAGAAAAAAAAAAACCTAACTGAATCTGCATGTACTGGCTTGTACCCCCATCTCTCCGCCCCGCTCCCCTCTCCCACCTCAGCACCAAGCTGCCCAATCAGATCTCAACTCATCAGCCGAGCGATCGCCGCGCAGCTGGCTTCCTGACGTCACTGCGATAACTCGGGACAGCCGATCTTCTTTCATTTCTGTTCTTTATGCATGAGGCTTTGCGTGGGTTAGCGTCGAGAGCACGGTAGGAGGAAGCAGTCGGTTGGTCCTCAGGTTGGCCTGGGAGATGTTGGTTAGTTTCACAGTTTGCTTACCCGAGTGAAGTCAGATATTTTTAAGAAAAGCATTAAAAAGGAATAAATAAGAAGTCATTTTAGATCTTGTGTTTCGGGCATGTCACTTTTCCTTCGTGTGTTTACCTTTTGTTCAGGGGTGATGATTTTGAGCCATGTTGGGTGGCGAGTGTGTCGTAGGGTTTCAGAGGGGCTTGTTAAAGATGATCGATGTACACACGCAGCTTTTGAAGCAACACTCTGTAAACAAATGGTTTTAGATTAACAGGAAGTGGATAAAGAATAAAATCTCATTGCCTCAGATGCTGTGTGTGTACACGAGCGTTTGTTTTACCTTAGTGGGGATGAGGGTCGATGCTTTGCGGCGTTTCCATCGTCTGTTTGTGCGTGTGTGTGTGTGTGTGTGTGTATGGGTGCGGCGAGGCCCGGCCCAGTCCAGCTGTTCTGTTTGGTTCAGTTGATCTGCATTCCAAGATGTACATGCTCGTCTTTACATTTTGTTTTTCCAATAAAAACACAAACATGAACTGAGATGCCACTTTGTGTGTGGGTTTTTTTTAAACATTTTTTTTAAAGCTGACTTGTGTGTTTTCCTGCAACTCTGTGGGGGAAGTGCTGCTTTAAAATGACTCATTTGTGATCGGTGTGATGTCTTACTGTGAGCACAGACTCCTAAACCCACCTAACATATTTTGGGATGAGATTAACAAAAACTACTCTCTCAAAAGCAGAAGACTGCGATTAAAAAAAAAGATGCAACCTTAGGCTATAGAAGGGAAAGAAAATGGGTTTTGTTTTTTTTCGGTTGCCATATATTGATAATAGGGTGGTGTTATCAGCTTAGAAAGTCATCAGTTTTTGGCTTCAGTTTGTCTAATCTTCGAGTCCTTCAGTCTTACTTCACTGACTTGTTAATAAGCCCACATTCATTTATTGCCAGACCATGGAAGGAAATAAACTGTAAATGAATTTATATTTTATAAATTTACTAGTGAACTATCCATTCAGTCATCTACCACTTTTTTGGGCCAGGTTCTACTTCCCTCCGCTGATCCAGAGGTTTTTACAGGCTAGCCAAGACGTCCATCCCGGGGTCTCATCCCGGTGTTAGCTCTCACGGAGTAGCAGCTCTACTCCACAAGTTCCTACCAAATATTTGAGGTCCTCACTCTAAGGGACAGAGGGTCTTAGCACTGACAAAAACATTTGTGTTAATTTTTTACCATAACTGATCAACTCTGGGTCCTATAGGGAGATCTTATTTGCCAGATATTTCCAATTAAAATGCTTCATAGAGCACTGTCACTCCTGTTTAGTGACTCAGATTAGCAGATGGAGCCTAGCACAGAGCACCATAGGCTATGGACGGGTACCGATATCCGGTGTCATTATGGCACCGGTTTTGACATAAACGGTAGTAACCAGACCGAAAAGCAGCGCACATTTCGGTGCTATTTTTCCCTGAGATGTCATACACTTTGGATTGAGGCCAATCATTTTACCTTTCCAAGGATAGTAGGCGGGCCCAGGTGCGTACGTTCTTTTAGAGCAGAGCTAAATGCCCAAGGCGAAGCGGTCAAAAGTCTGGCTGTACTTCACTGCAAAAGATGTAAACTCAGCAGCCTGCAACAAGTGCTTTAAGGTGATGCTGTGCAAAGGAGGCAACACCTCGAATCTGATGAAACACCTGGCGATGCATAGCGTTTTTTAAAAGCCGAGAAATGCACCGTATATGATAGCTTGCTGCAAGACCTCACACCGAGCACATCTACTGCGGGTGTGGTGCCTGTTATCGGACCCGGAGATAGCAACATCTCCTAAAAACCCTAGCCCTGCCAGTGTAGCAGAAATAATGACGGATGATGATGGCAGCAGCAGCCGTTCTTCTCAGGGTGAGTAGCTTAATGTTGTTCGTGTGTAATTTACGTTGAGTAGGCTAACCACGTAATTAAATTAATGCATGTAAGGTGAACTAGCAAACACCGTCGTAGTTACATGCGGCTGTCTTCTTGTTTGATTGCAGATCCTCCCCTCACCCTGGCCAAAAAGGCTAAAATGACCAAAGAAAAACTGGCACGAGTGATACCGTATATGCCCTATAGCTGCAGAAAAGGCCAACATTGTTATCTTTTTACAAAGAAACAACTAAACATGACAGGTTTTAGGATAAAGTTTGTGTTTTCCATTGTTTAAGCACCGGCACCGTTTCAAAAGTACCGGTTTGGCACTGGTATCTGATAAAACCTAAATGATACCCATCCCTAATAGGCTATAGACTGTATGTAAAAGATCGATGTAGCCTATAAGGCTGGAAAATCAAGGCAAAACTATGTGTGAAAAGTCAGTCCACAAAGACATTCACATCCCCAACTTAACAGCAGAAATGATACAAATAACAGTTTTGACCAATGTGTATAAACTAATCACAGCACTGCCTGCTGTGCCTGGCAAAAATGTGTTTTCTTTTTTTAAAATAGAGTAGTGGAATCAGCTGCTACAATAATCCTGTAAGTGTAGCAGAAATGTAAGCAGAAAACAAATAGAAAATCAAAAAGCATGAAGTAAATGATTAAACCTCCATCTGAGGCGTATTTGAGTAAAACCCTCATCTTCTGCAGTACCCCCATATAAGTCCATCCCTTAGATACTTGCTCCTCACTCCATTCTTCTGGCTGTTAGGTGAAAGGCTGAAATATTTATGAGAGAGATCTGGAGCCAGCAGAGCTAAGGGCGAGGGAGAATCTTCTGTGCTGGAAAGCCTGTTATTAATGCTGGAGTGGCAGCTCACTAATAGCAAGAAAAGAGCAGCAAGATGTATTAATACACTTCAGACTGTTACATAACTCCAGCTACTAACTCTGTGTGTGACAGAGGGATACATGGATACATCCAACACCTCCTACACTTCTGCATCCCCCTGTCTGCTCCTCTGCAATCCCACAATTGCCACCTCAGTCTTAAATATTCAAGATTAAGCTTTTCATTTTGACCTCCTCACGCAAGTCGTCTTCATCATCGCTCAACCCCCCCCCCTTCAATCCCTTCTCCCACTCTTTCCTCCAGCTCCCACAGTTTTCTGCTCACTCCTCTCGTTCAGTTTCACCCATCCTGTCCCTGGCTCTGTTGCCTAGCAACAGCTCTTCATCTGCAGACAAGACGTTCTAGGCAATCTGGAAAAGTCCCTCTGACACTCCAACACAAATGCGCACACACACACACATCGCACAGTTGCATTAGAGAAATGTTTATAAGAGTAACAACTTAATGCACTGGAACAAAATGATGTTTTTATTTATTCACAGCTGCATGCAAAAAAAATAGAAAGCTTTGCAAATCACTTCCCATTTTGCGCAGAGTTTGCAGCATTATTGCTTCAGCCCTTCCTAAAGCCTCAGACTAGATGCACCAACTTCCAGCAACTGAACTTCTTCTAGTGGACACTAGAAGCTGACTCCAGAAGTGAGTCAAACCGCTCGGCAACTTCCTGGCAACCTCTGGTCTCTAGGGAATAATGTCTATTTCCTGACAGGCTGGGGAGTAGTTGCTGGCTTATTTCCCTGTGTTTGCTTTGGTTGCTTAGATTGCCTTAACTTTATCTCCAAACACTTGCCAACTAGTCTCTGAGTGGCAGCAAACCTTGAAAAAACATCATTTGCCTTAAACGTGAAAGCCCTTTCTTTTGAAATATGGTGGCTTCATTGGTGTTTGCAGGCAAGCTGGCGTCACTGTGGCCACCTAGAAACCGTTGGAAAGTTGGTCAGAGTACGCATTTTTCCTTAGTGACCTGTGGTTGCCAGGGGGTTTTAATTTACTTCTAGTCATAATTTAGGCATCTAAATTCTTTTAGTCGACTAAACATGGTAAGATTATAGCAGACTAAATGTGAGTGTAAAGTTTGTGTTTTTTATCAGTGAGAGTTGCTCCACTTGTTTTACAAAGTGTCTTATTTTCCTTAAATGTCCATTTTGTCGCATTTTCATGAGAAACCCAGGCCAGTTGTACCGTTTCCCGGGAGCAGATCAAATATGCTGCTGCCTAGCCTTACGGCACAACAAGATTATTTCTGATTGGATCACTTTCAAACTTGTCCTGCCTTTCTACGCAAC
The DNA here is from genome assembly GCA_015108515.1 of Hemichromis elongatus. NCBI lineage: Eukaryota > Metazoa > Chordata > Actinopteri > Cichliformes > Cichlidae > Hemichromis > Hemichromis elongatus. Next base: position 23,701 of record VUQR01025374.1, on the reverse strand, counting down.
TTAATTATTTGAACTTTTTAAACCACAACCAGCTTCATGCTGTACATTAGCTGATAATAAGAAACCCTCGTGAGCCTTTACATTGTTTGTGTCGTTTTTAAATTGAAATTATGGCAGTAACTACAGAAATTGTGCAAACGTGTATATTTGGGCCCTGATGATCACCTTTATGAAAGATTAACTGTTAGTGACACCTGAGAGTCCAGCAGAGACCTCAGGACGGGGCAGGCAGGAGAGACTGAGCGGTGGCTTCCTGACACTCCAGGACAAAACCTGTCAGCACCGTAATCCTCTGATAAAAACCACACAATGGAGGACGCGGCAATTTTCTGACAGACACACACCTGAGAAAGTAACACACACCGCCGACCCCGAGGTCGCTGCCAGGAGCAGTACCACACACACGTTTACCAGACCAAGAGAACCAGAGAGCATCAGACGTCTTGTTTTTATCCACTTTTATTATCTTGGTCTTCATAATCATTCATTTACACCACAAAGGACTCACTGACTGAGCTCAGGAGGATGTCCTTTCATACCTCACTCTCTCTCAGCAACATCATTCTCCAGAAAATAGTTATAATTTACTCTCTAAAATAATAATAATAATACACTTGTGGAACAATCAAATATACAGCAATTCTTTGTATTTATAATCAAAAACAAAATAAAAATATTAATCTGGTGACAGGACACAAAGACAACACAATCACTGTGATTGCATTTGCGCTTAACAAGGAAATCTAATATCTGGAGTAAAGATGCGGCACAGTTTCCAAATATTTCTGCAGATCGTATGTCGTTTGAGTCGTTGCAGGTGGCACTTTGATTTTTCTTCCAATTTAAAAACACTTAGATCAGCTGCGGGAAATCAGATTTCCTGTGAGGGCAAATGCAACCCGAGGTTTGGCATTTACAGCGATTAATTTCTCAGTGAAAGTCCGTCAATGTTCCGCTAGATACCTTAAAGACCCGGCTCATCCTGAGCCAGGGATACAGTAACAACGATCCCCCTCCATGCAGTCTAGCAGATAACATGACACAAGCGTCTTTCCCGAGTGGATGCAAGCACCCAAAAGTGGCACAGATACTTATGGAAAATGATCTTAGTGTTGAGTCAAACACAATTGACCGCTAAGAAGTCTGAATTTACTACAGTGGGTGCCTGTCTTCAAATTTTAACAATGCTAACACCGGTGCATGGCTATAGTAAAGTGATAGCAATACTCATCAATGGTTCGACCCTCAGCTCCAACTGCTGCTGATCTATAGTGTTTGTGTTTGCATATAAAATGGGATTGTGTTTTTGTAGTGTTAAAAACAAAAAAGGATATACATACAGCAATATTTACCACTGACTACACCAGGTAATGGCAAAATACAAAGACTACACAAAGTTTTCTCTGATGAATTATCAGAAAGCAGAGAAGATGCAGGGCACCAGTGTTTCTGTCACAGATGTTAAACTTTGATATATCCCATGATGCTCAAAGTTGACTGCAGAAAAACAAGCTTCAATTCTTAGGAGGGACTGAACTCACAGTGAAGACATGAACCCACTGAAAACATGTTAACTGGTGGCTCTAATTTTGTGGTGGTCTCTCACCTTTCTGAACTCCAGTAAATCATCAAAAAAGGTTAAAAAAAAAAAAAAAAATAAAAAAAAAAAAAAAAAAAAAAAAAAAAAAGCTAAAGCTAAATCCTAAAAATA
>VUQR01025373.1:2691-12875 GCA_015108515.1 Hemichromis elongatus | reverse complement strand
TCAAAACTGGAATCCAAAATTCAGCTTTGCAGCACAGCTGTGAAAATCATTGGTTCTGTTTTCAGAAATATATTTACAATGTATAACACCTGCTTAGTACGGTATAGTTAGGCTTATAGACTAGGTTCGAGAGGAGTAAAGTAAATTTGAGAGGATTGAATGTCGAACAGCCGGCAGGTTTATTACAACGTTACAATGGTGCAATAAACCAGCGTAAATAACAGAGAAGATTAACAGAGAAGCGCGCTCTTTTGAAAATAACAAAACAAAATAAAATGAATAGTCTCTTTAGACCTGACTCCTGATGAGCAGGATATGAGTTCAATACGTTTTCAGAGGAACGGTCCGTATTGAGTCAGTGGTTTTGCACTTGCTTATCTTGGATCCTGCAATTTGAAGTAATTCAGTCTGTAGATCTACTCCTGCATCCAGACTGCCACACTGCTTTTTGCCAAGAGTTTCACTGGGTCTGGCCTGCCATCCATATCCAGAACCACTACATCAGGATCAGATCCAGGATCTCCAAAAAAATCCAGTCTGCACATACAGAGCAATGAACAAAATAGCTCTTAACAGTTTTTCTAAATAAAATGAGATCTCATAAAATTTTCAAATCAATTACACTGTTGTTTTAACATTGTTTCTTTCCCTATGAATTCCACTTGTATTGCTTTACAGCAGTACAATCAAATATATTTATATACCCAGTTTTAAGGCATGAGTAATCAAATTATGAAATGTTTGCGACTTAATTCGTTTTGAGCAACTTATTTGTTTGAAATAACCCATAACTGAAATGAAAAAATGCAGAAAATGCACTGAATAACATGTGTAACTAAAAGAAACTTATAACTCACCGGAGTTTCCCAGAACAAACACACGCTCCACCTGGTTTGGTCAAGAGCGAAACTCATAAAATGCTCTGAAAAGTGCATAACTTTACGTTAGATATTGCTAAAGGTACATTTTAACACTTATTTTATATGGAGACACTCACTGTGTAGATTGTTAATTTGCTCTGTGTGACTTGCTCCGTTTTGTCTCGCTTAACAGTAGCCTTTTTTTTTCCTGGTGCGACTCCCTACTACTAGATTTACTAGCCCTGCGCAAATTTGCTTAAATTCCCCTGAACCTAACACCTTCTAGCACCCCGCTGAGATTTTCACAGGCCTTCAGCTCAACAACAGAAGCACAACAAAAGCTGGAGGACAACTTGTGAAAATCTCAGCAGGGGTGATTAACACCTCGGGACTTGCACCAGAAAATAAAAAAGCCAGTAATTCTAGTAGGTGCTGGGTTGAGGGAAGTTAATTTGCGCAGGTTTAGTAAACCTAGTGTTAATGCAGAGTCATCCTAGTATCCAGTGTACTGTGAGTCATATCCTGTTATTATAAATTGATGATGCAACACTATTAAAAATATATAAAGACAGCGAAGCATGAATCAGCCTCTTTTCCTCATTTAGTCATCACCACTGCTGTCTCCATTTCTCCCACTCCCCTGTAAAAACTGTATCAGTTAAAAATAAATAAAGATTTTGTTCAACTAAGAAAAATTCCCCTAAAACAAGCAAACAAAAAGCCTTCACGACTCCTGAGATCATTTCTACAGACTGTTTTGGAGAAATAGAGAGTCGTCTTGTTACAACTCAAAAAGGAAATTTCTGAACTGCTATTTCCGTTTTGTGGACTTCCCGTTAATCCAAACTTAAACCATGTCTAGTTTACTGAGACATAATAATGAGATATGAAAGTGGGAGGAGTTTTTTTTGTTTGTTTTTTTTAATAAAACAGGACAGACAGAAATTCACTAACATCAGTCACTAACAACAGATGGAGTTGCTGCTATTCATCCTCTCATTGATGACAGGTAAAAGGTTTCTAACACCTCATATCTGGTATTACATGCTAATCGATGTTAAATGTTTCCATAACATGATGTCATAACAGTATATTACAACATACATTTTTGCCTCCAGTACAGTTTTCTATTTATTCTAGTAGAGTTTCAGTGATGTGCTTATGTACTGTGTTTATGACTGATAACTATATGATTTTACAGAAACAAACGTTCATGCAGACAGATTAAAATGTTGAGATCAAACTGGCCGTTTTCAAAAACAAACTGTAGTATGAGACATTAAAATCAACAACTGCGTGTGACTTGTGACGTCATGATGTGAATATTTGTCTTTAGGTTGTGAGTGGATGACAGAAGGAGCGCCCTGCAAAGAACAATGGGTTAAATTCATCTCCAATCATAAAACAGGTGGAAGATTTCAAATGGAAAAAGTAGTTAATCTTCTAAAAACCAAAATAAACCCTGGAAAGTTGATCGTCAAGCAGCTAAATAATGCTGACAACGACGGAAAACAATCATACGAATTTGAAGTTGGTACGAAGTTGTGATTTTTTGGTCCCAAAACAGAAATTTTATTATTGCTTTTATTTACATCCACATTTAAGCTCAAACAGCAGTGGACGAAATGAAATCATTTTGCTATGTTAAATAAGATAAATGTAATGAAGAGTAAAATATCTGATAGACACTTTACTGTTTTTTTTTAATCTTGGTTTTCTGTTTTTCTTTTCAGATAAAGATGGGTGCCCCAAACCATTTTATCAAACTGCATACAGAAATAACCACACCACCATCACCTGTGACTCTCCTGATGGCAAACACAAGCCCACATTTTTCTGCAAAGAGGATAACTCCACTTGTCAGAATATTTTACCAAAAAGCCTTTGTCCAAAGCCAAACATATTAACAAACACCAGCGTCAACGTTTGCATCAGTCGTGTGTCCTCGCAGGATGCTGGGGTCTACTGGTGTGGAGTGAAATCAGGAAACAAAGAGTTTTTACTTCGACAAATACATCTAGAGGTTAAATGTGAGTAATTCACATCTTCACCCTATCATGTTTCAATATTATATCAAGGCATGACTAAAATACTACATGTTATAGTGCAGATATCGCTGTCAGTGAAGAAGTACACACAGTGTTACATGTAATGATGTGGTTAGATACTGAACAGCTTTAAGACCAGAACACACAAGGCAGGGAATTTACCCCAATACTGAAAAATGCTAGAAATTATAAATATGTATGCACCAAAACATTTTTATTATTAATATTTTCACCCTTTAATTTTTGTAAAATTCATTTAAAAATCCTCAGAGACCTCCTGGATGGTTAGAAAACAATCCTCTAGGTTGATATTTTCCCTTTGGTCTTTCTGTTATTTTGCAGATGGATTAGAGGTTATCATCAGTATTACTGTGTCTGTAGCTGTGCTCCTGCTGTTTCTGATCGTTTTGATCCTTATCTACAAACGTAAGAATGTTAGCAGTTACGATTTTTTTTTTTTTATTTCATGATCTTTGGCAAGTCGTAGTTAAACCAGATTAAAACAAACCAAAGTATGAAGCACTAATAAATAATTCTATTTGTTATTTTAGGAAATGCTGCAGCAGGACGACATGTCAAAGAGGTCAGTGATGAAATGTTTGCTTTTTTCAGTTCAATTTAGTTTTATTTATCAAAAGTGAATTCAAATAAAAATCACAACAGCAGTCACCTCGGGTTACTTTTTATTGCAAGATAAAAAAAACTACAATAATGGAGAAAATCCCAACAATGAGATGGCCCCATATAAGCAAGCGCGCTGGCGACAGTGGGAAAGAAAAACTCCCGTTTAACAGGAAGGAACTTCCAGTAGAACCATGGTCAGGGAGGGGCTACAGCTGGTTGGGGTTGAGGGGAGGGTGACATGACAAAAGAGAAAAATGAGCCACAATAAGTAATAAATATAAGTAATGATTCAATGCAGAGAAGTGTATAAACACGTAACAACACAACACAGTGAGAGAAAAAACTGATTGAAGGAGAAACACTGCATCATGGGAATCCCCCAGCAGGTGGTAAAGGAGGATTCAGGGTCACCTGATCCAGCCCTCATCTGTCTATTTACACGCAGGACTTACACGTAGGGCTTCAAGTGAATACAGTGCATTTATTTGCAGTGAATAGCCAAACAAAGCTAATGTCAGAGCAGCAGGAAGGTCCGGTCTCCACAATGTCTCGTATCCTCAAAGTCCTGCACACAGGGACCGGCTGGTGGATGCCACATTGTAGTTAACTCAAGCAAAAGCAAAAAAAAGAAGTTGAGCTTCAATAACTGCCTTCAGAGGCAACAATCCAACAAAGACCACTTGTTGATCCACTGCTGCTTCCTTATGAAGCAAAAAAAACACAGTCGATAGACATTTCTGCTGGTTTATTGTCAAGAAGTCAAGAGTCAAAAAGCTTTTATTTAAAAACCTCTACCCATGCTGGGCTTCGTTGGGAGGTCAGCATGAGAACAGAAAACAAAAAAACTCCTCTGCACAGAGAGCACATAAATGTCCACAACCCAACACATGACACACGTGAAAAGCAGCAGGGGTGGGTGAGGGGTGAGAAGTAAGCCGATGCAGACGCAGCCATCCTGCCCTGCAGCTGTTCATCCAGCGCTGGGCCCAGATCCGCTGTCCGACCTCAGCCTTGGAGATAAGCGGACGAAGGCTTTTGAAATCGAGGATTGGGGGACGTGGGTTTTGGATAATGCTTCTAAACACCGTTTGTTATCAGGGAGAGAATTTGCTTTTGTTCAGTTCCAGCCTTGAGATGACAGCTGGCACCGATGTGGTAGCTGCATGAATTAATGGTGGTGTTCTGTCCTTCTGTTCTCTCAATCTCCTGTTGGAGAGGCATGAGCCTCTTTAAGATGATGTCAAATTTGCTCTCAAAGAGCAGAGTCTAAGTACTCACGACAGCTGCAAGCTTCTCCAAGGTCTTATCCGTGCTCAAGAACCATGTTATCATGGTTCAGAACAGGTAGATGTCTTCGATGTCCTCGACTGACAGTTCCACCAGGAACACGACCCTCCATTTCCTCCACCCGTCCATCATGTATCCAACAAGACAAAAAATGTCAGCTGATGCTTATTCAATGCTGAACAGTAGATACCGACTAGTAAAACATTTTTATTGTTTTTGTCAACATAGGTACAGTTTTTATGGATGGTGTTTAGATGGGATTAGATGTAAACTCTCATTTTCTTTTCATTGTTGAAGGAGTGTACCTGTGAGGAGAGACAGGAGAACCTCCAGAACCCAAACCCAGAAAATACAGTAAACTCGCTTTCCATCAGTGCTGATAATCCCAGTGCCTCGCCACATTACGCTGCCATCAACTTTCAAGTGAGGTCTGAAAAAGCTGGCGGTGGGATACTCAAACCCAGCTGCTCTGCCTGTGAGTATTCAGCTTTGACGTTCAGCAAATGTCCAGACGACCTGACTGTGACCCAACCACACAGACTGGTGAAGTAGAGTTTCCACTCATCACATGTTAAAGCCAAAACCAAAAAAAATCAGCTTTGTGAGGACTATCTGTTGTAAAATTATAAAAACCATAGCCAGAAATTCATGTGATTACTCTTGGATTTCAGGCTTTAAACCAAGCTATAGATGAAAGTCACACATTTTTTGTCATGGTATTCGTTTGTTCGGAGGTCTCAGACTTAGATTATCCAGCAGTGCACATCAGCAGTGAAATGCATTGTGTACTGAATCAATGCTCATGGGACCTGATTTAATGCTTCTTAAGACTGCCCTATGCCATGCTGTGGTATGATGCACAACTCACAAACACATTCAGCGCAGTGCAGAGTTTGAAGGCACTCTGCACGTGGACATGAAGATGGGCAGAAGAAAAACAACACGGCATAGATGTCATTTCTCAAAATTGTTCAGTTGTTACTGTTGATGAGGTGACAGAAACTGATGTAAACCAGTTCAGAGCACAGCGAGTAAAGGTGGATTTAAGTTGATACCAACAATGGAAACGAGGCAAACAGGGAAATCCCTTCAAATTAAAGCTGAAAGACTGCGCTTCAATCACATCTTAATTGTTGTCATAGTTACAGTTGAATGTGGTGGTTTTCCGAGATAAAAGTACAAAAAATGTTATGTGCAAATACTTATGAAGCTAACTGTGTCGCCACATGGACGGGCGACGGGGATCCATCGTTTTCGTGGGCAGTTATTCGGGGGGTGAACTGGTCAGCAGTCCCACGTAACATAAAAACAATAAGAAGTTTTACACAAGTGACGGTGTGAGTTTGACACACGCACCAGCTTTTGGTGATTGAGTTTTATGGTTTGTTATTTGGTATCTTCATCAGCACCAGTTTGTTTTTGCGGTGCTGTTAATGATGTAATGTTGGGAAATAAATACAGACTGGGGGAGATGTGTCATTATTGTCTTTTTGCCGTCATCACTTCCAATTCCATAATTTTTCTGTGGAGCTTTTTTTAAAGAGCTTCTGGCATAAAAACAAAAACCTCATCATGTCTTTCATTTACATTTACAAGTCCGAGTTTGAGACTGAATGTGAGAACTGTGTAGACTCATGATTCTTCTCCTTGCACTGACAGTTTTCTATTAAACGCTGATCCAAACACTTCCTGTTATTTATATTTATATCACTTGTTTCCTCTTTATCAACAAGAAGCAATAAGGCATGGTGAGAAAATAAATGTAGAAGGGAAGGACAGAGAAAGATGAGGGAACAACATTTTAGGTCACATAAGAGAAACGTTTAATAAACAACGCTGGACGCCGAACAAGCGAAGGCAAACTAGTCTGACCATTCTGAGTACTCAGGCTCCAGGACACATTTTAACCTTACACGTGTTATGAGCAGGCAGTGCTAACCACTCCACCACTGTGCTAATGCTGTCCAACCACACTCTGACGCACACGTTTACATTCACACTCAAGCTGAAATCTCAAACCAAATAAGGGAAAAGATCAAAGGCTGGTGATGATTGTGTCAAAAAGGTTTGTTTAGTCTTTCCATCAGAAGTTTTTTCCCTGGTTCAGAAAAACAGTTTATGAGCTTGATTTCTGTGAAGTTGTCAGAACTTTCTAAGTTTATATGCGACATTAGAGTCATTGACAAAAAGCAGATCAAGCTGTGTTTATTTCTTCCAGCTGTTTGAGTGCATTACATATGATTCATAATTCATTTTTTGTGTCTTTAAAATATAAAAATGTTGTGTTTTTGCTTTCAAATCTACGTTCGTGTCTCTGGTCATGGGACAGCTTACAGGTGCTTCTTTTCAACCACAGCTATTTTAATCACCAGCACCATCTTTTTCTACTCTGTCACTTCCTCATTTTCAAGTCACACCCTCAGATATTTGAGTTATAAGATAACCTCATCAAACTCTGAAAGAGGTGGGACTATTTCTACCAGATGAGCTCATCTCATGTTAGATTACGGTGACAGGATATTTGTAAAAGAGCTAAAGGTGTTTAGGCAGAGCTTGCATTGAGCGAGGAGCCTGAGGATATTAATAATATTTATTTGTCAAGATAATAATTAATATGCTTTTAAGAAAACAAACAAAAAAAAATATTTTTCACATCTAAACAAGCTTACCTGGTCTCACAGGGTTGGCTGATGTTGCTGGTTTGTAGTTAGGCTTAGACCTGATAACAATAGCTGGTAATATTAATAATGAAACTAATAAAAGTAACTCACTGTAATTAAGTCTACTTATATAAAAATCTTTAAAAACACTGGGTGCAAAGTGCTTTGACAACCAAGCAAATACAAATACTACATTTAAACAGAAAGACGGACATTTGTGCCAAAGAGTAAAGTTAGGACAGAAAACAAAAACAACATATTAAACACAAATAAAAGTATTAATGCAACCAGAAAGTTAAGACAGAATATACAAAAATACTAAAAAAGATTTGCAAATGACTAAAAGCTATAAGCGATGAGAATGGGCCAATCAAAAAACATGATAAGTAACATCCCAGTATGATGTAAAAATATGAACAGAGAAGCTCTGAGATGTTGGGAACCTGAATATCCTGAACAAAGCTAGAATGATTTTAAAAACTGTAGAAACTGTCGATGGAACGTTTCAAATGCTTAAAGAGGATTATTAAAAGAAACGTTGTACCAACCGTTTGGATATGTGCCATGTTGTTGTTGTAGTATTTTCAGTTAAAATCAAGATTACAGTTTTTGGGGGGAAATTGCTGAGCTCATTTTGCGTGTTATTAGAGCTTTGTAGAAGAGTTTCATTGGAGATAACTGGGTGAGTTCATGTACTAAGATCTGCTTTGATGTATTTGATGCACAGTGACTTTAATGCGACTCACATCCTGTTGTCTTTATATAGCCTGACTGAAACCAGAAAACACGGGGGACAGTGGAGAATATGTCATCACCACTGCTGAGATCAGGGCTGTCGCTTCTCTGTAAAACTTTATCAGTTTCCAGCTAAAAAGCTTATTTGGGAACTCTGCAGATGGAAAGGATTAGTTTTTATTGTAATCATAGTGCAGTGGGTGAAATAATTAATAACTAAAAACAAAAACACTCAAGATGATCTTCAGAAGCAGAATGCCTTTTTTTGACATTTTATTATAAAACAGAAACAAAACAGAGGTGCTATTTCTCCAGGTGTCTCCAAAAACCAATAACTCAGTGGAAAAACAATGAATTCTCATATTAAGAAGATAATAAATGATTAAATCATATGCTATGACATATAATACCTATTCCACCATCCAAACCTGGAACTGGCACGTAGCAGCTCACATGTATGATGTGCAGAAGAACACCAAACATTATGTAGTGTCAATGCTGCCATGTTTTAATGAAGAAACTGTTACTATGCCACAAGTATAAATGTGCACTTCTGTCTGACACACCGGCACAGTCACATTAACAGCTTTTGACAAACATTTCACTAAAAAATGTCTCTGTTTCATGGTGGTGAAGAGAGAGCTGAGAGTAAAAGCTGGGTGATCTACGCCCCCGACCTCACCTATGGTCACAGGCTTTGGCTACTGACCACAAGAACGAGACTGTGGATACGAGCAGAGGGAATGATGGCATGAGAGTCGACATTAATTAACACTAAATGAAAAAAAAGTTCAAACTATTTTGTTTTTGTCTCTTATGTTATATTCCTTTAAGAAAAGACTGGAATTTATTTTCACATATTTAATATTGCTGAGTTTTCATGAGGTCAGGTCAGGGTTTATGTGATGTTGCTGCTTTTCCAGTAACCTAGCACACAAGCAATTTATATGTATAGCACTTTTAAAACAACTCTCGGCTGAAAACAAAGTGCTGTACACGTGACATAACAAATAACAAAATGGAATTAAAGCTGCAAGCAGCGTTATGAGGGCCCTCGCATTTAAGCTCACAATTTTCTCACAGAACCATTAAATCCAGAAACTTGTAAACAGAGATGAAAAATATATAATTTAGTGAGATTTTAAAACTATTCACTCTTAGTGGCTGCACTGAGACTGTTTGCGACTGCAGAGCTATGGCGGGGCACGGTGTCCCAATCACGTCTCCCTGGCTTAAAGCAGAATGAACTGGATCCTGTTGTTGTGAAGAAGTTAGAGAAGTTTACGTCCACATGTTCGAGTACACTTCTTTGTTGCAGCCGTCAACCCATGGCTGAGCATATTATTAATGTAACTACCACAAATTTCTTTGTTCCGCCGTAAAAGTGATTCAGATTAGTTCCACATCCACAGATTTTAAAAACTGAGCTTTAAAATAAATAGTGGTAATAAAAACTGAGAGGCCGACAGTGATCACTGACTGTTTTATGGGCTTGTTCTGATTAAATACAACAAGATACAAAGCCTTAAAACATGTTAAAAACACAACATCTTTATTAAAAGCAGAGTAGTTTGGGCCCGGAAGCACAATTCATCATGTCATCTGTGGGCAGATCGATCCAAATATTGATTGATTCGATACCAAGTTGGCATCGGTATCGGATCGATACAAACCTGGTGAGATCGATTCTTTACTTTAAGGTCCGCTCTTGTTTGCAATGTGGTGCTTTCGGAAAAGACGAAACAGCCAGGTCATCGGACTCGCTGCTCCTCTGTCGGCGCAGAGCAGGCACGGAGATGTTTTTCGAGCAGCAGCGATATGAAGAAGTGATGATGTGTCCTGTGTGTCGAAGCTTCGAAGGGTGTGTCGGGTAATCTCGAGGGAGTTTTTGTGAAGCGCGTATCGAAGCTTGCTTTGATTACGTATGCAGTGACATTCGAGGCTGTCTGCACCACATGACCGATTCATGA
>VUQR01025372.1:0-12208 GCA_015108515.1 Hemichromis elongatus | reverse complement strand
ATGACGAATTAGCGCTTTCAGTCAGAGATTGAGCGTGCTCCAGTGGGTGGCACTGCTTCAGCTGATCAAAAAGGTTTGTTGTATTTCCAGACTTTGTGGGAACATGCTTTCGGCACAATTTACAGTGCGCGCTGCTCTGTTTTTTGTCAGACTTCAAATAGCCGAAATACCTCCACACTACTTCTCTGGCCCTTCCTTTCAACATTGTCTCCGACACTGGAGCCGTCATCTGTGTTCTCTTCGGTAACCTGGTCAGCCAAGCTCTCGGCTGGTTTTTCTCTAGTCGGCACACTCACTTCCTCCATTACCCGACACGACCGCTGGCTGCTTCCCAAACAAATACACATGTGCCGCTTGGCACTTGTGCTGTATGTAACAAGTCACGTGCCGTGACGCTGCAGCTGTGATTGGTTCGGCTCTGCACTACTTAATTCGGATTGGCTGTTCTTATGTTTTTTTAAGAGAGGTAGAGAGAGACAGATGAGGTCTATCGCAATAGTTTCATTTCTCTGTCGAGAAAAAGTTATATCGCGATACATATCGTTATCGTTCTATCGCCCAGCTCTAATTGATATACAACTTAAATAATAACAACAACAACAACTGAACTGATAGAAAATGCTTATGCTCCCACAAGTGAAGTAAAAGCTTCCCAGCAATTGTTATAGCAAATATAAGCAGTGGGGAAAGCGAGCAAGAGAAGCAAACAGGGCTGGAGCTGTGTTAAACCACTGGACCACCAAAAAAAAAAAAAAGCAAACATGGCGCTGCATTTGTGAAATCCTTCCAAACTGCTGTTTGTTTGCCGTCTTCGCACCAGCAATGAAGGGAAAATAAACCGAACAAGACTCCACTGAACAGCTACACCCTCAGGTCAGCACACTGTCAAAGATCCACATCCGATCAAGCTTTTTAAGTGCAAACGAGATAGATACACAGTCAAAATATCAGATCCCTTTCAGTGAATACCAAATCTAGCACTGGATAGTTGATATTAAGCACCAGTCTAATGGTTAGCACCGTAATTCCTGGTTTAAACCCAAGATGGGGCTACACCCCATGCCTGTGTGGGGCTCCTCTGGATACACCAGTTTCCTCCCACAGTCCAAAGGCACAGGTTTCAAATTATCTGGTGATTCTAAATCGGCCATTGATGAGAGGCAGAACAGAACCTTGTATGCTGCATTTATAGTTGTGAATGGGTGGTTAAATATTGCTTGTAGTCTCTGTAATCTAAGTGTTCGACATTTATGTGCCTCACAAATTTCAGCTGCAACAATCTAACCTGGACACGATGCTACTTAATCTTAAACACACATTATTATATCTCCTTGTGTTTGTTGAGTTGGAGACATCAAAGAGTCCATGTGTTTGCTTGCTGGTGGTCTCTACTTTAGAACGAAACAAGCCCAAATAGATAATTTACGCACAGACCAATGAATATGTTACTGCCACTTACTGGACTGGTAGGTTGGGTGTAACCAACACAGAGTCATGCAGAGGTAAACACACCAAGAAGACAGACATACTGCACTCTGTTTGTTTTGCTCCTCCCTTCAATATTTCAAACTAGGAGAACCAACATGAGGTTTTAGAAATAGAAATCTGCAGCCGTTGCCCAACCTTCCTTATCCAAAAAACACAGCGATGTTAAAATACTCTCCCTCTCAACTGGTGTGAACTTGCTATGTGTATAGGGAAAAGTGATGCTGTTGTTTGTACTGTGCTACATGCAATGAACAATAAGATCAAGGAGGACGAACTCCCTTCACGTCTGGAAGCGAGATGCAACTACTTCATACCAGGCACAGTCAAGGATCATTACAATGATGTTCACCTAGACGTTCACACCAAATCTTACAGCATTATTATGCTATCAAGGGAAGCTTAAATATTCTTTCATTTGGTTTAGAGTTTGTAAGGAGTTCATGTGCCAAAACAAACAAACAGAAAGCAGAAATAGCAGGAAATCAGCAGAGTCATTGATTGGAGTGAGTCTTTGACCGATCACTGGTCAGTTGATACTTGACTGAAACTACCTGTTGAAGTCATATAGCACTGCTGGTGTCTGTTGTACCTTCTCAGGACAGAAGTCGGGGTTGGTTTGTCGCACTTTGCCAGGCCGCCCCTTTATGACTGCATAGCAGAACATAGTGATGACCATGACAAACAGGAAGTAGCTAGTGTGCATCAGGTGAAGGTTGATGAGGGAACGGTCGTCCTAGTAAGACAAGCGTTAAAAGACACAATTTAAATATACAGAGTAACTTCAGGTTTTATTTCAAGCAGAAGGCTACAAGTTTAATTTTGTTATTACTCACTGCACAAGCTATCTGTAGTTTTTGGTGAAGGTGGTAAATTAAAAAAATAAAAATAACTACTTATAATAGTTACTGTATGCATGTGGATTTTCTCATAACAGCTACAGCTCCATGTTACACAGATCAGCCATTTCTCATTAGAATAGGTCTTAACATGTCTGCATTTATCAGGTGTATTCTTCAGCTGTTGTTCATACTTACTGTGCTCCCTGCATCAATACCTCAGACAAGTATGTGATTTTCCTCTGAACTCCTCCTTGCGGCTCCTCATCAAAACGCAACAACAAAAATTCTTCAAATCACAAACATGTTCCCTCAGTGTTCAATCTTACCTTCCTTTTACCGCAAGTACCTAATGAAGGTTCAGGTACAATAAGTGAGGTGAAACTTAAAATCCCACACTGACACAAGGTATTCATGGTTAACTGATGCGTCATCCCTATGGGTGGGTAGTTTATGTCGCTCTCCTTAGGCGACAGAAACATTAATCATGAGAGTTGAAGGTACAACTTAATGGCCCGCTCTTTTTAGAATGACAGGCCCTTCTGGCTGCTGTCTGATTTAATGTAATGCAAAATTCGAGTTGAAACACAAGCACATTTAACTGCACAGTAACCTTCAAGAGTGAAATATTAAAACGTAATTAAAGCAGAGCAATTATAATCATGTATAAATCTGTATTTTTATTCATGCACTCCATCAGAATAGCTTTGAAAGATTCAGAGTTCAAGTTTATCCTTTATCTTAAACTGGGCCTTGGTGCAACACTTCAGTTAATCCTCAGTCTGAAACAACTTATCTAAGATCCCTTCCTCCTGCTCTTTAACCCCAACTTTCTTTTGACTGGCTGCCGCTTATAAATTAAAGTTTTGAACCGCTGGGGGGCAGGACTAATGTGCAAAAGACTAATGTGAAAGAAAGTGTTTATAGCAGTCTGAGGCCTGAGCTTTTGGTTCACATGGATTACTTTTACACATATAATAACCTGATTAATCTGAAACTCTGGCGGTATGTAACATGAGCCTCCAACATTTTACCAGTACATATATGGGGGGAAAAGCATATTAGGTCCACTCTAATGATAATCTAATTCCAGCATTGCTGGTACATTAGCAGCTTAAATGCAGCTCACTGTTCCTGGAAAAACCTACGCCCATCAGCACAGATCTAAATGCCTTTCAGAATAAACTACGGGTTTAGGAACATTTAACCCAAAGATGGTAAATGATCTCTCTGTGCATATGTGCTGTGTCACAATAAGTTTAAAAAAATGCTTCTCAAAAAAATGACTGTATAAAATGGAGCACTATTGACAAAGAATACCATTCTTATTGCCATTCATCCTACTTGTGTAAATCATGGGTTAATTATACTAAAAACCTTTTTACTTTTACATATTCTAATGAAATGAGACAAAGAATTACTGTTAAAATTTAAAAAAAACTGTGAGGAGGTGTGGTGACTCACATCTGGAACAATCACAGTAAGTTTTGGGTTGAGAGCGTGGTACACTTTGCCAATGGCTCCTTTGTAACACCAGAAGGGATTGTAGTCCTGACTGTACTTGGTATCTGAGTCGCGGACCGTGGTGAACACCTTGTACCAAGAAGTGGCATTGGTGTACGTCTCTGGCACGCAGTGCGGTGGCTGCCTGCAAACAAAAACACAGGGTCTTTTGTTAACTGGTGCAGTGGAATGGCCCACACCATATTATAGCAGAATAACACACAGATGTTGTTGCTGTTTATCTGCTCTCTTTTTGTTCTTAGGTTTATTTGTGTCCAGCAGCTTTAAGATGAAAAATTGCCAATTTTGGTGACAACAGATTATTCAGCCTAACAGGAAGGAAAACAAATGGGACATTCAGATGCCACAACTGCTGGATAGGGGGGAAAAGCACAAGAGCAGGCATACAATGTGGTTTTGATCATTTTTAAATTATAATTATAGTAAATAGGTAAAGTAAAAATTGTGGATAACAATTTATAACATCTTAATATAATTTCATACTATGCAGTTTAGAACTGGGCCACCAGACGGCTCTAAAGCAGTATCCAAGGCAACTGATCCAATAAAACAAAATGACTGTCTACAAATAATGATAAAATACTGCCACTAAACTAATAAATGGCATAATTTAGTAAAATATAACAAATGAAGCTTAATTTGTCTGATGGAGCCTCGCTCGCACTACTGACAGTTCACATTCTACTCTTTAGCAGCACTGCTTTGGCTATCTTTAGTTTTACAGAATGACAAGTCATCTTATCACTCATCTCCAAGTACTGCTGAGGTCCAGGCCCGTGTTTCATCATATTTGCAACATGCAAGGTGATGCAATTTGCACCTAGGTTATCTCTTGCTTATCTTGACAGATTCAATAATCAAAAATGAGCAGCATACATGTGTGTGTTCCTTGCATGCACAAGCCCTGCAGAAATATTTGTGAGTCAATCATTTGTAAAATGTAAAATGTTTTGCTTGCAAAACACAGTAACGGCAGAGCTACAAAAGGAAGCTGCACTTTACTGTAAAGAAGCAAACCTTACTGCACATTTTTTGGTTTCTCAAATAAAATAACAGAAAAAAAATGCATGATTCTGAAAAGTAAGAGAACACAGACTTATTGCCTTTACTGAATGATAAACTCTTCAAAGCGGCATTTCATTTAGTCTGCATCAGAAAGCTCAAGACTAATTTAGTGTGCTTGTTCTCTTGAGTTATGGAGGCAGTCCAACTCACACTGTGACTGGGAAGATATTGCTGGCCGCTGTGATGGTCATGCAAGTGCTGAACACCACCTGCTCGCAGTGACCGTGCAGTACACAGTCGTCCGAGTTCCAGGATACGGGCAGAGTGAACGTGATGTTTATTTCTTCATGAGCTTCTCGGCCTACAGGCAAAACAAAGACAATGAAAGCAGCAGAGATTGTTTCAAACTTTTCATGATACCATGTCACCAACTCATTTCTTTAAGTTTTAATCACAACGTAATGTTTTTAATCAGCCCCGTGTTGCATATCCATGACCCCACGATCAAGCTAAAAACCCCTGAGCTCTAAAGCGAATATCAGAGGCAGGAACAGTCCAAACAGTATGAATGCAACTCCAGCAGCGGGAGGCTCGTACCAAGCTACCCCCTGATAACTAATGACAGGCTGATTTTGTAGGCTTATGCAATATTTTTCAAACTGCAAAGGAGATTACAGGATTATCAGTCAAACTGAGTGGACTCCTGGGTGTGACTTAGGACTGACGTGTTCATCCAGATGGAGGAGACAATGGAGAAAACAAAAGGAATTCTCACAACGTCCAAAAATGGAGGAGGACGTGGAACTGTTCTACTAGGCAACTTGAGCATTATACAGCTCTAGTTTAAATAGATGAGAAGGTTCCATGTACAATAATAAAAATAAGCATTTATACAAAAAAATTAAACTAAATTTAAACTAAAAACTTTCAGCAGAACTAATATGCAGCCCTTTCATTTGTTTTTTCTTTTCTGAGTAATACGTTTGTTGCCATTCAAATTCAAGATAACTACCTGTTCTTGGCTAACAGCTCAGCCAATCAGAACGCAATAAAATAAAAGACAAACTAGGGCCAAAGACAGCCCTCTTTATGAAATTTAATTTACCAAATAAGGCTGCAGGATATCATTTTAAATAACAATTTCGGTGAGACAGTACAATTCGGGTGAGTATATTTTGGTGTTATGTTACATAATCTGTTTCATTCAGAAAGTCATGCCAGCGTTTAGACCTCTGCCCTCAAGCAAGACTCAAGCAAACCCCACCCTCCATTGAATTTCCAGTCCAACAAGAAATAATAGCGTGAAGTCTGGGAAAGTTACACCAACCAGCTGTATTCATAACAATAATAGTTCATCCTTATCAATTGACAGCGACAATATTAATAATGATAATAATCATTTTTGGTTTGTGGAAATGTGAACGAAGTCGCTCTCTTCCAATAGAGAATTGCAGACGACTCATCCTACCTGTTATTTAAGGGTTAATTTGGACCTAAAATGACACGTTCAACACTAAAGTCAATGACGCAAAGTGACTGAGGCAGCAACAACCTGCAACCAGAAACCTGCCCTTAAAACGAGAGCATGGGTCACTCTGAACAGACACGGCAATGCTGGTGCCACTAAACTTAAATCACAAAGTTATTTGTTTTAAATGCAAAATTAATCTTAAGGACAATTCAACGGACCTCTTTATTTACCATTTTCAAAGCCATGCATCTGTTTCACTGCAGACCTGGCAGGTACACACACATACACTGCTGCCTACCCAAATAAGTTCAGTGCCAAGTGTGATGTAGTTTGGATGAGCAGGTCTTATAATTTGGGTAAAAACTGTTATTTGTTGCCAATGTTTCACCTACACTGTCAGGAGACAATCACATATGGCATGTTTGCTTGGTGCTCTTCATAAGGATACTGATTAACATTAATGCATTCCCCAGCCTCTTACTCCAACCTAATCTAACACCCTAATCTGAACCTAATTGTAACCCCGCAAAAACAAGTCTTAACCCTTAAACAGGCCTTTAAAGGGGGTGAGTACCAATGAGAAGTTCAACCTTGAAAATATATCAAAATGTCTTCGCTGTGATCTAAAACTGAATGCACGAATTATATTTTTTGTTTATCTAATCATTTGCTTTGGTTTCCTGTGATAAATGTCTTCATTCACTCATATAATTAGG
Source organism: Hemichromis elongatus (assembly GCA_015108515.1). NCBI lineage: Eukaryota > Metazoa > Chordata > Actinopteri > Cichliformes > Cichlidae > Hemichromis > Hemichromis elongatus. The sequence goes on along the minus strand of VUQR01025372.1, from coordinate 5,168 downwards.
ATAATCAAAATGCAAGGAAACCGCAAGTCACTCTCTGCCCTTTTTCAACAAGCACAATCACACACATTCCCTCACACACACTCCCAATGACTGTTTCCTGATAGCTGTCCTTGTTTCAAAGCAGCACGTTCTGATTGCATGTGACATTCTTTAAACTGTAGCCACTTCCAAATAAGTAGGGTTATACTCTCTCCAAACAAGCGCTGCATTTAAGTAAAAAAAAAAAAAATTGACTAAAAACTTTGCCTCCAAGTAATAAAAAATTTAAAAAAAAATTGGACTTCATGAGGAAATAGTAAATCCAGGACTTTGAAATTTGGCTACATTAAGCAGAGCCTGGTAGCCAGAAATCTGCCAAGTGTAATGTTTCACATGCCTGCCTCATTGCAGCACTTCAGAAGTGAAGCAGCAAGTAAACACACATGGTCTTTGAGTGAGTATCAGCACTTTAGACAGAAGGAAAAGTTCACTAACACACACTCACATAAGCCCACAGACACATTCAGAAGCTTCACAGCGTTTTAGGAATTCACGTTTCCCTTTGACAGGTGGGCTCACCGGGAACAGCTTAACGTTACACAACACTGCTGCTGTTTGCTCACCACGTCGAAGTAAAGTCACAGCACAGAGAGGTAGAGTAAAACCCCGACAGAAGATGCTTCTGACATCACCCAGAGGCTTCACAGGGCCATAACAAAAAAACTCTCCACACTATAGAGCAATGAGTGTAAAATCTATCAGACTTTCCAAATTTGCCTTTCCGTGAAAGTGTTCAGAATAAATACAGAATTTCTACAGAGATCCTCTGCTAAGCAATACCTGAAAGGCCTGATCACCACCTGTTACATCAAAACTCCTGCGCCATTTTGAACAATCAAAACAAATGCTTTTTAATACCTGAAAATTAAAAAATAAGACCAAATAACACTGATATAAGGCATCATTTTTCTGCCTTTTATAGACAAGCCATAACTACTACTAGGTATACAACTATTCAACTGTGAAATCCTCTCAACAGCACAGTACTTAAGGCTCACCTGATGCTAAGCAGTCTTAAAAATACCTTGTGCACATTTAATACCTTTAAAATTTTAGGGGCAATATAAAGGCAATTAAGAACTTGACCGATTTTGATTTTAAACCTTTTAATGACGTCTAAAAACCAACATATTGTTGTTATTTTTTAGGTTACTCTAAATTTGTATGAGCTGCCATGTATTAGGAGTATATCTAGTAATAATATTTCTTCTTTCGTAATCGAAGTTACAAGGCTATTAGACGTCGTAGAACAACAATGTGGCATTTTGGAAACATTTCTGGCCATACAACCTTCATTTTCTTTCATATATATATATGAACTGCAATCATGGGAAAACAGGTTTTTTTTACTGACGTGGATAAACAGGGAAGTAGTTTATCCTACTTTACAAGTCAATGAGTTTTTTTTTTTTTTTTTTACTGACTACAGAACAATTAACCCTAGCAAAGAAAAATGAGAACCTACCTGAGAGGCCTACTTGCTGCCCCAGCACCGTGGCATACAGGTGGGTGATATTGCGAGAATACCCTCCAAATGGACGCTGAGGGTCCAGCGTGAGGGTGATGGGGACTGAGATGTTAATGGGCCCCGAGTCCTCCAGCAGCAGGGGAACCTGAGTGCTGGAACGAGCCTGGCCGCTAGTCACCACCATGCTCTCCGGCGTGGTCGACTCGTTCAGGCCGTGCTTTATCGTTTCATTCTCTGACACGCAAAAGTCCAGCTCATTGAAGCGCAGCAGAAAGGTGTTCCAGTCCTGCGAAAACAGTGAATATGTTTTAACTGCCAGACATCACAACATGCTGCCATTATTGTGGAACACCATGCAAAGAAATTCACGTATAATGTTGCTGTTACTGTATGTATTTGTTAACCAATCTGCAATATTTAGCTTCAAAAGTTATGGTTACAATGCATCCAAGTGTTTAACTAGAACAACCCTTTTCATTTGCATATGCCTGCTGTTCAGATTTACATGCTGCACACTGTGCCGAGAAGGTGTATACTATACCATAACTTGTTCCCTCTGTATGCCGTGAGCTGAGGCAGAGCTAGTTGCTTAGTGCTGTTTATTTATCAGCTTTATCATCCAAAAGCTACCTGAGTAAACTTCATAAAACCTGGCTGAGAGGTGGTGCATGACCAAAAGAAGATTCCATGAAATTTTCATTTAGGACCAAATTATTTTCTTTTGAACTGGGCTTGGCAGAGCACCATGTGCTCCAATGCCCCTTAAATCTCATTCACATCAAAGCCAGGTGAAAAGGGGTCAAGTGAGTATACGTCCCACTTTATCCTTAAAAAAAAAGAAGCTGTTTTCAGCCTTAAAAACTGTAGTGCTGTGGGATCATGGTTTTAATAAAAAAAAAAATTGCATGCTTAAGTCATAAAGGAGGCAATAAAGCTCACCACCTGGCATTCAGCATTAGCAGCGATCACACTTTACCATTTTAGAACCACATAATTTCATCTACTTCAAAAAAAACTGCACGGGTGTGCCTTGCCTCGGTCAACTCTGGAGACTTGATCTCTTTAATCTTGAAGAAATAACCGATGGTCAGGAAGGCGATGGCCACCGCACTTACACTGATCATAAAAATGACCAGAGGTGGACGGTTGTTGATGTAGCTTCTCAGGTTCTCTATAGGATTTAACAAGTACACCTGCACACAGACAAACACAAATTAGCTAACATTTAAGTATGAAAGACAATGTGACTTGCTTTGCAATAAGGTTTGCACTAAGAGACAAACCCAAGTTATATTACTGATAAGAGACACATGAGCATACGTGCTCAAAACCAATCAAAAACAATTACAAAGTGATGCATTAAATGCTTTAGAAATATTTCAAATCAGCTGCTAATACAGAAGTGTAAAAATGGAGAAAAAAGTTTGCTTTAGAGTCAAGTTTAAGATTGTACACAGAATAAACACCAACAAAAATGCCAGGCTCACACTTAAATATACCTTTAAAAATTATGCTTTAGAGTTACTCTGCACCAATAATTACATTGTCTGAAATTTAAGCAAATGAGGCCGTTTCTGGCAGACAGTTCGCCACCAGAGTCATCACTAGTGACGCACTAGTGAGGCAAACCACATTTAGATGATCTGTCTTGCCACATTATTTTATTACCAGTTGTAAAGTAATGTGCTACATAATTTAAACAATTGCAAAAACACCAATTCTGCAATCAAGTTTAACTTGTGGTTATGATTTATTGTGTATTTTGTTGTACAACTGTGAATCGTATAAATACTGCGTATCATCAGCATGAAATAACACCGAAGAAAAAATGTATTCAGTATTGTACCTGTTTAAGCCCCACTGATACATTTCATTATATTCTGATAATAAACTGAGACACCTCAAGACAGCATTAATGTTGTTAAATGGCACCGCAGTCAAATCAGACTGGTATACACAAACTGGCCACACGTTCTTCAAAAATGGCACTTAACTGGTTCAGCAAGTTGCTTTGGCTGTAGAAATATTTAAGATGGACATTTATCAGCAGAACTATCTCTAAAAATATTCTCACCCAATCAAATAAAACTTTGAAAATTGCACTGATGCTTTGGCGCAGAGAACATATATATAAAATACAAATTATTTCACACTTGCAAAGCCATTCAGAGGTAACTATGCAGGCAATAAGCTCAAACAATTACAGCACCTCTGCATCATTTAAGGATCCCCGTGTGTGCCTTTTATGCATGTATATTGAACTCACTCCCCTGTATCGAGTGTAGAGTACAGTAAGCAAGGACATTTCCGCGTATTTGCTGGAGCCATGTGACTTTATCTTTCTCTAAAGTTGTCAAAACAGATTACTGTATACTGAAAGAATTCAAACGATTAATGCAAAACGTTGATGCAACAGAATTGGGACCATAGTATGAACATTTAATCTACAATTAACGCCCTACCAAAAGAAACCGTCGGTATTGTGACAAGAAATCGTTTAAAACTGCAGACGTGCATTAAGTCAATCCTGTGTTTAAACGACAGGCAGGTGACAAGCTGTCAGTAACATACCACGACTAGCTAGCTACCTGGTCTTCGACAAGTGGCAAAGCTAACTAAATTAGATGAAAAGCTCGCACAAGCTGTACTCACCATTTTTCCCGTGTGTTCCTCTGACGGATGCTAGCTGGAAGGTTCGTTGCGGGCCACAATAACAAAGTAGCTAGCTCTCTGCGAAGCTAGCCTGTGCTGCTAGCTTATTCGCTTTCCTGAAGCTAGTCCCTGCTGAATATCCCGCGGAACAGCAAAAATCGGTGTTCGCTTGAGACAGCCGGGCTTTCAGCACACCAAACACCCTGTGTACTCCTTCCCATGCTTTGCTCTATAGTTCACTGCTGCACTAATGAGAAGTGTTTTTTTCTCGTACAGCCTGGAACAACGTCAATAATGTCTCCGGGTCCTCCTCTCTGTCGACATATCGTCCGCGCCCCCGCACTGCGTAGTAGAAACGTCGCACCGCACCGCCACCGTCGCGTTATTTTCATAGAACCTACGCCTGAAGATGGACATCAGTACGTCGATGATCCACAGGCTTATGCAAGTTACGTAGGGTACAAGCGATTCAGCACAAATTATTGGAGCTTTGTTGCATACGTAATATCTTACTGGAACCGATATGTCCCAGATATCAACTGGAAGACAGTCTGGATGATCCCCCATAAATATTTGATTGTAAATAAGGTGAAGGAAGTTTCATTTAAAATTCTCCATAAATGTTACCCAGCCAGTCACTACATGGTCAAATTTAAAAGAGACATAAATAGTAGTTGCACTTTCTGTGGGGATCATCCAGAAACTGTGACACATCTTTTTTGGTATTGTTCGTCCACACAGAGATTCTGGAAAGAATTTAGCGGGTTTGTCATTGTGAATATTTTAAGGGAGTTTTCTTTACGATGGGAAAATGTTTTGTTTTGTTTCTTTAAGTTCCCCAGAAAGAATGATAAGTGTTTTTTTTATGATAAATTTGTTAATAATCTTGGCCAATTTTTTTATCCATAAATGTAAATTTACTAATAAAACACCGTTTTTCTGTCATTTTCTTAAGGATGTGGAATTATACATACGATCAATATCAGACTCCACCAACACAAAGACTTTA
>VUQR01025371.1:0-15153 GCA_015108515.1 Hemichromis elongatus | reverse complement strand
CTCTCATCTATCCACTTGGAGGTTAGGCTAATTAGCGACACAGGGCTAACACTGCTTGTCCAAATATCCGTGGTGAAACTAAACGCAGAGGAGGCTTGCAGTAGGCTGTGGATATGTTTTTTTCACGGAGTCGTGTATTTAGGCATTCTGTGTCAGTCATGTAGCGGCAGCTCCATGGAGGAGACAGAATCCCACATTTTCTACCTCCGAGAATGGCTGGTCACTCAATGCAATGTACTCGATAACTGCCTGTGTTATTTATTTCTGGACATTTTCTCTCGTCTCGCAAGAGTTTGCTGCAGCGTGGGTTGTGTTTGCTTAGAAGCCTGGGTAAACTCTTTGTACTCGTTGTCGTGTTGGGATTTTAGGTGCTTGATTAATTTGTGTTAAGTGCGCTACCTTTTGAGCCTCCTCTGGACAATTTCGCTGAGCACAATTTGCAGTCCGCCTTTGTTTTGTCGTCTTCATTCACTTTGAAATAGTTCCACACATGTCTCGTCTCTCCTTCTTTTTTTTTCTCGCCTCTCACCCCGCTGTGAGCTGCAGCGGCCTGGGGGCGGGCACTCGGCACCTGTGATTAACCCCTTATACGCCACTCAAACATAGACATTTCTCAGACCGAGGGATCGGTCCGAGGTATCGGGGACTTTTAACGAGTACGAGTACTTTAGAAAATGTGGTATCGAGGCCGATACCCGATACCGGTATCGGTGCATCCCTAGTCCAAATGTAACAACCTATATATGATCAATACAAACAATAGTAGCAAGCGGCAGTTTTAAATAGCTCATATATGGGATTATTATTGTTTTGACCTTTAGATTAATCTATTGATCTTCAAGGCGAGGTCAGAGATCAACTGTGACACAATATTTTAAATATTTATGCAGTATTTTCTATATGATATATTGTCTACTTGTAAGATTTAACATTTCTATGTTCTAAGGTTTTTTGTCTCTTTTCGGAAAAAAAAAATCCTGACGTAAGTCGGTAAGCTTGATTTTTATGAACTGTTAACATAAGCCCACTCTTGCCTACTACACAGATTTAAATCAGAATTCATACAAATGTTATTGTGTCACGAAGACAGACAGAAGGTTGAACATGCACACACACACTAGCAGAAACATTACTTCCTTGGCGGAGGGATTAAGGAAGTGGGCAAATGCTTCTCTACAGCAGTATAAACGTCAAAACAATGATAGACTTGTCAAGCACAATGTTTCCATTTGTTTCTGTAAATAACGTAGAAGATGGTTACTCACCAAAGGCCTCCTTTGATTCTGACAGACGCTCTTCATCAGTTGAATCTATCACATAGATGACTCCATGAGATTCAGCGTAGTACTAAATATAACCATGGAGAAGAAAAAAAACACATCAGAATGCCTGTGTGTGAGAGTTCAGGAACACAACCATGTGGTTGTGCGACCGATATGTATACTCCCAAGCATCCTCGTTGGGCTATGTAGGTGCTAAGATTCCTCCAAATGCGTCCTCTTTTTCCCCAGATTAGAAAGATGAGTTGGGTGTATCTTTCGTGGCACACCATATCCCAGAATTCATTGGGCAGCCTAGCCAATTCCTGTTTCCAATAATGGCGGCAGCTTCTTAGTTTCAATATTACTCTTATTACTCTTTCTGGGTCACAAAAGAAACTTTTATATTTCCAGGCAAGAATGTAGCTGTATAAACGTCAAAAATCTGCTCGGTTTATCAGGACATCACATATTTCCAAACATGCTACGACATGTTCGGATACGTCTGTTACTCACCAGCTCGATAGCTAGCCAGGGGCTTCAGGCCCACTAGAGCCGGTGAGGACAGAGAACACCCGGCACATGGTTTTCAGACCCCCGCGGTCTTTCACTACGCAGGTTAAACATGATATATAAGTCACTAATATAACTTAAAAATGTTGTTTGGCTTTTTTCAGGCGTATAGTGTGAGCAAAGGACTCAAACACAACTACCTTGCATTAGCGTGTACGTGTCCACCATCTGAATGGTTTTTTTTTTAGACTACTGCCTTTCTCTCTGTAAATGAATCGCTGCATTTGGGCACTCTTTGAAAAAGGGTACATTTGCTCGCAGCAAAACAGCGCTTTCCACTCAGTTCGATTGAATGCTGGTTGTGCATCTAATAAAATAAGAGCTGAATTTGGAGGGTTTGTTCCATACAGTACATTCAACAGACCAGAAAGCAAATCTGTCTGGGATACACCTAGTTTGATCTTGTTGAATAAAAGTGACAAAAAAAAATTCTTAAGATGTGAAGACAAGACTTGTGTAATGATGTTTCTGATCGCAATTGAATAGACTAAGGGGGTGATATGAAGCGAAATTGGTGGGGTCTCTGTCCTTTTTAGGAAGAAGACAAGCGTGGGCATCATACAGAAGAGATAAGAGATAAGATAGATCTTTATTAGTCCCACATGTGGGAACTTTGTTGTGTCACAGCAGAAAGTGGACAGTGCAAAGTTACAGTAGTAAAAATTAAGCTAAACAATAGAAGAGGATAAGTTTAGAACAATAAGATATTAAGAATAGGATACTATATACAATAGAATAAAAATATTAAATATAACAGAATAAGATGCTACATTGTCAGGAAAAAAAATCACACTTAGTGTAAATTAACTACAACATTCCCCGAACAACAAAATTGCACTTATTGTTATTCTACGTGTGTGGATGTGTGTGTTTGGTCAGCTGCAAAGTCTTTGTTGTGGAGTCCGACACCAGTGGGGAAGAAAGACCTGAGAAATCTCTCCGTCCCACATGGTGGTGCTGCAGGATGCTACTGAAGGAGCTGCTCAGTGCTGTCAGAGTCTCCTGCATAGGGTGGGAGATAGAGCTGGGCCATATATCGACTTTTTAATTATATCCATATATTTTTGTACGAGATATAAGATGTGACAATATCATTTATATCGATACAGTCTAAGGAACATTATAATTATACTACTTATACGTCCACTTTAGTCTCTACCAACGTTACTCTGCCTCGCCTCTCTGCTTCACTGTTCTTACTTTATGGCTTTAAAAAAGATATCCAGCTATATATCGTATATCGCCATCCAGCTAAAGAATATCGAGGTATGAATTTTGGGCCATTTTGCCCTAGTGGGAGATGTTGTCCAGAAAGGATGACAGCTTAGCCACCATTCTCCTGTCACTCACCACCTCAACTGGGTCCAGAGGGCATCCTAGAACAGAGCTGGCCCTTCGGATCAGCCTGTTCAGTCTCTTCCTTTCCCCGGCAGATATGCTGCCACCCCAGGAGACCACACCATAAAAGATTGAGTCCAGTCTAATTTGTTGTTATTTTAAAAAAAAAAAACCCACCAAGGTACCTGTACCTGTCCACAGCCTCAATGTCCATACCTTGGATGTTTAGTGGTTGCAGTGGAGGATGTTTGTGCCTGTGGAAGTCTACCACCAGCTCCTTGGTTTTACTAGTGTTGATCTGGAGGTAGTTCTGCTGGCACCAGTCCACAAAGCCCTGGGTCAGTTCTCTGTACTCCTTGTCGTCCCCATCAGTGATGAGACTATTGCAGAGTCATCAGAGAACTTCTGCAGGAAACACTGGGTTGAGTTGTGGGAGAAGTCTGCAGTGTAGATGGTGAAGAGGAACGGAGCCAAAACCGTTCCCTGAGGGGCCCCCGTACTGCAGACAACCCTGTCCGACACACAGCCCTGAGTTCTCTTACTGTGGTCGGTCGGTGAGCTAGTCCAGTATCCATGGGGTGAGGAGATGGGCTACTCCTGTGTTCGCCAGCTTGTCCTTCACAACTGTGGGAAGTAGTGCTGGGCAATATGACGATATACATCGTGGAGACGATAGAAAAGTGTCTATCGTGCCATATGTCTTGTATTGTTTCTAACCTAATTTTATACATTATTACATTAAATATGTCATTAAATAGCCTGTGGCAAATATATTAGTGTTGTCTTGTCACTATACATACTATAACTTTATGCAAGAGAAAACAAAGTATAAAAAAAAAGATATTTCTCACAAAGAAAGTGTCTTGTGGTTTTGTGACATGGTACTGCTTTACGTGGAGGCGGATTTGCGTGGTGCTAACTCAAAACGATGGACGCGCGACAGATTGCAGTTTCATGCCTGGACATGCAACAGGCAGATACAGCTACTCAGGCAGCCCAAGAAGAAGCACTTTTACCTAAAAGAGGGGGCACGTCTGGGATTTGGTTACATTTGGGTTCAACAGCACTGACACAGAGCAGAAGACGCCCATTTGCAAGCTATGCTATAAAACTAATTCCGCACCCGATAGCAACACAACAAATCTCTTCTATCACCTACAGAAGGTCCACGAAAAAGAATACTCAAGAATCCAAAGAAACTGAGCTAAACCAAGTTGTGGAACAACGGGAGCAAGTTGGTAAAAGAAAAACTGTAGCCAGGAGAAGATACAGCAGTCTTCTCCTGGCTACAGTAGTTTAGGTAGCTACTTCAAAAAGGCAGGTCAATCCACCACCCACTCCCAGCCCAGCCCAGCATCCATTGAATGTAGCTCTCCATGTATTGAGCTCCATGTAGGCCTGACTCAGAGACTGACCTGCTGGAATAGTGGAAGCAGCATGAGACAAACCTTCCATTGGTGGCCAGGCTGGCCAAAAAGTACTTGTACATTCCTCAGGGTTCATACGCCTTTTTCAGCGTCGAATTCAAGCACTCTTTAAGCACTTTCAAGGTCCATTTCAAGTTTTTCAGCACATTTACATAAAAAAAGGTAAAACTAACTCCAAACTAACTGTAAGATCGCTAACATCACTGTCTGTATTATTGCTCAAGTCCTAAATGATCACCTTTAAAGTGTTTGTGCTATCAACCTCATGTACAGTCAGACAGGCTTTGAACAGATTACATACTCAGTTCAATTTAAAATAAGACTTTAAGAACGGTCAATCATCTACCTAAAATCTGTTTGTTTAATCTGTGATCATATTATGTACACTTATTATGTATTTTGTTCATCTCCCCTAAACAAACAGGCAGCCTTAAGGATAAAATACTCATATACAAAAACACACATAATAATATATTTGTCTACTGGCTGTTAGAGCCCCACAGACCTCAGTGGGAGATTGAAGCCATTTATAATGTTTAAGTAGTTTACTGTGTAGGTGCTCACAATAAACACATTTTGAATGAAAGCCAGGGAATAAAAACATGTGGCTATTCTTTGTGACCATATGGATTAGTCATATTACCACCATTTCCCCCAAAGGCACCAAGTTAATACTTAAAAAAGCAGCAGTAACACACACAAATATAAACAGTACTTGGTGACAACTTTGATTTAAGAAGGGGAGTAGCTTAAGGATCGAAAAAGAGAAAATGGTGATTTAACCTAGTTGCTCAGTGTCTCTCTGGGGTCCAGGGTATAATTGGCCGTTTGGCTACTTTTGATTTGAAAACTGTTTATCTTGCCAATTCATTATTTTCTAATTTTGACATATGTATTAACACAACTGATGTAAATTCATAAAAAAAAACTTAAAATACAAGTAGAAAAAAAAAGTTATATTTTTACTGTAAAAACCAACCGTTCCAAAACTTGAAATGCAAATAGAAATTGTACATTTTAAAAATCATGCACAAGTTTTGCAAACAACAAAGTTCTATGGTACTCTTTACCTAAAAATGCAGCCAAGGCCTCAGGCGTTTTTATACAAACTTTTAAAACTATTTACAGAACAATCATGTGTTCACGGCACATTTCATAAATCTCCATGCCATAACTACCTGCTATAATAGAGCTGCAGTATTGAATCACACTCAGTGCATTTCAATCATTTCTCCAGTGAGTTTGCTAGCTAGCAAAATAATAATCATAATTTAAAAAAATAGTGTGTATCATACACGTACTGGAAAATTATTTACTAGGACTCACCTATCATGCAACTGGAGATTGCAAACTCCACCATTGTCGTTTTTCATCATTAAAACAACAACCTACAGGCATGTTAGCGCACTCATCCCCGACTGCCCAGGGGAGGGGCGGGGTCACAAATTAAAACAGACAGCGGTGCAGGAAGCGGTGCAGGGCTGCCCAGGCGGAGAAATTTTGCTTTTATATTTTGTGACTCATTTTATTTCTGTTCTGTTTCTGTTAAGAAAACTATTCAATCAGATTGTTATTTGCAGTAAATGAAATACAGTTACACTTTCAAGCACTTTAAAGCACCACATCTGAAGTTCAAGCACTTTTCAAACCTTGAAAAGGCAATATTAAAATTCAAGAATTTTCAAGGATTTCAAGCACCACTATGAACCCTGATTCCTGCTACTAGTTCGTCATCTGAAAGGGCTTTCAGTGCAAGTGGGAACATCATCACATGTAAGAGGTCATGTCTTAAGCCAAAAACAGCTGACCGACTAGTCTTCCTTGCACTCAACCTATAAATTTGACAGTAGCATATCTACTTCTGCAAAGTAACCATTTTTGTTTGCACTGTTATTTATGGTTAATGCCTTAAACAGAGTTCTATTCAACCCTGATGCTTACTTTTGTCACTTCATAGTGGTTTGCAAACTTTGCACTACAAGGGTACAGATTTCAGAAAGTTGAGAAATAATTTTTATTTATTTTTTATAGCTATACTTTAGTGCGAAATGGGGTTTTCTTCTCATAAACTGAATACTGTTTTGCACTTTAAAAAGTTTATATGGTCAATTAATTTTAAATGTATGATGTTGAAAAAAAATGTGAAGGCCACAGCTGTTTTCATTTGATACATTTATATCACTGCACTAAAATGTATGTTTCTCATTTGTGACAGTTCCGTTAAATGTCTCTTCAAAATAAAGTTGGAGAAAAGTGAGCAATGAAATTTGTCAAACCTTTCAGAGATTAACTGGAACCATTGGGGTATAACATGATATATGTCGTTATCGTGATATAAAATAATTCATATCGTGATAAATACTTTTTCCATATCGCCCAGGACTAGTGGGAAGAATGATGTTAAAGGCACTGGAGAAATCAAAGAACATGATTCTCACAGTGCTCCCAGCGGCCTCCAGGTGTGAGAAGAAACGATGTCATCATCTACTCCAGTGCCAGGCCGGTAGGCGAATTGAAGTGGGTCCAGTAATGAGCTGACCAGGGTCCGAAGCTGAGCCAGGACCAGCCTCTCCAGGGTTTTCATCAGGTAGCATGTCAAAGCCACCGGCCTGCAGCTCTTAAGGTCCCTGGGACATGGAGTCTTTGGCACATACAAAACATGGGTTTTTCAGAGCTGTGGGACTCTTCCCAGACTCAGGTTCAGGTTGAAGATGTGCTCCATCACCCCGTACAGTTCAGCTTATGGCATCTGGACCCGCTGCCTTCCTGGCCCCAATCCTCCTCAGTTCCCTCCTAACCTGGGTGGTTAACAGAGAAGGGCTGGAAGGCACCAGGTTGTGATCAGATCTTCCCGGGGGCGAGAGGTGATGAACTGTATGCCTCTTCTGCGTTGGTATACAGTAAGTCCAGTTTTTTTTTTATTGGCAAAGTGCCTCCTACAGTGTTGATAATTCAGACTCAATTTGGGACAGACAATTTAATCTCATTTTTTTTTAAAAATGTTTTAAACGAGATGACCTTGCAACACTACACTGCCTTAAACGCTTCCTAAAGAATCGAGTCAGAGACCCCACCATTGTCATTGTGTTTTAAGGAATCTGAAATCTCAGTAGAAACATAAGTGGAGAAAGTTTTCTCTGACAGAAGGGTAGAACTGAATTTCCAATTGAAAGTTTGAGGCTGTATATTAAAATCTATCTTCATAGTAAGGGCGGCGTGGTCAGAAATCACGATTTGATGATAAGCAGAGCTGATAATACTAGGTAATAGTCTAGAATCTATCACAGAATAATCAATTCTGGTAAAGCTCCCATGTATAGGTGAAAAAAAAAAAGAATACTGCCTGTCATGTGGATGCTGAAGCCTTCAAACATCTACCATGTTGTGTAATTTTACCAGGTTGTTCAGAACTGCCATGGATCTAGTAGCAGGAACGCTTTTTGTAGATGATCTTTCCAGAACAGGATCAAAATAGCAGTCGAAATCACCAGCAATTATTATATGAGAGTTATTATAGACCAATTAGGTCAAATATTTTAGAAAAGAACTCAGGACAGTAAAATTAGGGGCATGAATATTTAGCAAAACCAGTGGAAAAGAGCTAATGGACCAGAGACCCACCCGGATCAGCGACCACAGACCCAGATATAAATGAATTGATTTTCCACATAAGTATAGCAACACCTCTGGCCTTGGATGTTAAAGTGCACTGGTAGACTTGCGACACCCACATTACTCTTAAACTTCTCTGTTCAGTATAGTGAATATGTGATTCCTGAAGGAAACATATACCAGAAAATAAATGCTACAAATCTGACATAACCTTCCCGCATCTCGAAGCTCCGCCTAAGCCCTTATAATTCCAGGATGTCAAAGTTACAACATGGACATGTTCCTGATCCAGTAGCACTGTTACCCCACATCTAAATAAGAAGTGATTTCACATTTGGTCTGACAAAAAAAATAATACAAAGGACAGGCATAACAATAGTAAAAACAACATTAACAACCACAAAATTGAATCATACCTAGAAAAAAGAAAACGTCCGTAGAAAAGAACCCCAACCACGGCGGCCCGTCCCAGCGTGCATTAAGGGGACTGCCGGGAAGACGAGCAGAAAAAAAGAGAAAAGAACGAGAGAAAAATCTGGCAGCTCCACTCCAGACTCAGTAGGTGTAACACAGTAGTTACACCCAGTAGTTACTGATTGGGTGAAAGAGACACTAACATATAAAATACATTTTATATGTCCAAAATTATGACCAAATATAAATGTTACTAATACTTCACGATAGAAAAAGGTTTCAAGACGTCGTAGCAACAACTAAAAGAAACAATGAGAGGAAACTATCACCACAAAAGCTTTTAAAACAGGCATGTCCAAAGTCCGGGCTGCAGGCCACATGTTGACCACAGTATAAAATACACACATACAATAACGCTATTTTATGTAATTTACCTGAAGATGGCAGTAGACTCATGGCTGCACTATCGAGGTGTGACCTTGTGCTTATCCTTTTCAAAGCCCACTTTGACCTGTGTAACTAAAAGAAGTAAAGCTGACAGCGAGGGCAGCCACTTCTAGGGTAAGTGGAAACTGTTGTATTTTTTCACTGAAATACGAAACAACTGTGTCTGCCTAATGTGCCAAGAGACTGTAGCTCTTTTGGAGGAATTCAATATTAAGAGGCACTACAAGACGAAACATGCTAACTATAACAAGCTACCTGGAAAAGAACGTGGCAAGCTACACGGGGGCGATGCTGATTGCTAAGCTATGCAAGCCTTTTTCTAAGGGTGAATTTATTTAAGACTGTGTGATGAATATGGTGGAGAACATTTGTCCTGAGAAGAAGCAAGAGTTTGCCCATGTTTGCCTGGCTCATAGAACTGTGGACCGAAGAATTGACTAAGTTTCATTTGATATTAAGATACAGAGGCAAAAAGAGTAGAATTTGACATTTTTTTCGTTAGCCTGTGATGAATGCACAGATGCCTATGACACCGCTCGGTTTTTCGAGAGGACTGGACAATAAAATAAACCTGAGTGAAGAGCTACTTGACCTCCAGAGCCTTAAGGACCAAATAAGAGAAACAGATGTATTTCCTTTTATTTGTTCTATCCAATCATGTTTTGCTCGTTGATTTTGGGTTTTTAGTTGACATAACACAACATCAGAACCAGCTGAACACGAGCCTTCAGGGGCAAAATGCAGTGATAAGCCAACTGCATTCAGCCCAACACCACACAGTTCCCGCCGCTACAGTAAATAATGACCAGTTTTCCACGGACACGTGCACAAATGAGGAGGTATGCAGCAGACAGCTCTTCTCTAGCTGAGGACTTTCAACAGCACTTTTGTGAGCTACTGAAAAGGAAATCACACATTTTTTCCTCTCCTTTATCTGTGGACCCTGATGAGGCTCCTGGCCATCTGCAACTGGAGCTCACTGAGCTGCAGTGTGACATTGAGTATTGCAGTCGGCACCAACAGCTCCCTCCTGTTGACTTTTACCGCCAGCGGGTTCCAAGAGACTTGAACATTTGCTAAGAAAATGCTGAGCTTGTCTGGCTCGACGTACTTGTGCAAAAAGACATCAAAACCACTGTTTTTGAGCTAAATATGGTCTATTTACTTCAGTCAGTGCCTCAGTATGATCCTTCACATTAGTGCAGGCAAGTTATTTGTTTAATTTTTTAGACTTTTTACTTTTCTTTTTTTCCAATTGACAATCAAAGCGGGTGTCATAAACCCTACAAATTAAATAATAACATCAAATGTGGTCCAGCAGCTGGTTTTTCAATTTCGTATTTTGATCTGAGTTTAAAATTGAAATAATAAAAACATCAATTTTTGTTTTTGATATCTGATTCAAAATCTATCAATTAAAAGAGGTTGTACTTATGAATAAGTTAACTCTTAATGTTATTCTCCTGATCACATTTTTTTTAATTTAGATGTTTAATTTTTATTTATTTTATGTCTTCTTCAAAAATATGATTTTGGTAATGATGAATATTTCTAGCTCTTTTAGGACTTATAAATGTGTTCGATAAAAAGTAAAACAATGTAGAGACATGCTGACATCGCCCTGTGGAAATAAAGCCCCCCCCCATGCTGAGCTCTGTGAGTGAAACAAAGGCACACGCAGCTCAGTGGAAATTCCCCAAGGAGTATTTGAGTGGGGGCTGTTGACTAGTTAAGTAAAGAAGCAGTCACATTAATTGTTGAAAAAATAGGAAGAAAAGTGCAGAACTGTGCAGAGCGAGTCCTACTTCATCAAGCCTTTTTTCCCCAAGCCTAAAATGACGGGATGCTTTCTGCAGTGACAGCTCCAACCCTTGCCTGATACTTTAATACTCTGACTAAATTAGAAAATAAACCTTAATTTCCAACTTGATTTTACAAACTTTGAAGATAACAAAGTCAAATCACATCATTGAACACTAGTGATTTGTGTTTTGCCTCAATCAAAAAGTCAGATTTTAGGGTACTAATAATATTGAACCTGGTAATATTTTTCTGAAAATCTGTTACTCTGTTATTGTGTGTAAACAGAAAAAAATCATGCTTTCTAAAGTATTAGCTGGTTAAAAATCTCTTGGGGCACTTGGAAAGTGTTGACAAAAACCTCTGCCCTGTGTAGATGGCATTGTTCTCCCAAATGGATTTTTTTTTTTTTTTATTTAAAACTTTTAAGAGGCATTGCCACATACATCTGTGTGCCTGTCCAGGTGAAGTCTATGTGTGCTAAACACTTTGAAAATATTACAATCTATTATCTCCAAAATAGAAATGTTGTAATGTTTTAAATCTATGTTAGTGTACAGGATGTGAAAAATTCCTGTTTTAACTCACTTTGTCCCACAGAGACTGGAGCTCCTCCTGACCTCCCAAATCCCAGAACATTAGACGAGCCTTGCCAACATCAATTGTGCCAACTGTAAAGGAAAGCAAGGTATTCCCAAAAAATGCATTAGATCAGCAGTTCAAATTAAGCACGTTCTGTAAACTAGAAAGAAGGTAGCATTGGAACATCAAAGATTACATAATTGCATTGACTTATGTTTGTCCTTGATATTAAGTTTTTCTGTACCATAATGGTTAAGCACGAGTCACTGGAGTAAGATGTCCATAACTCTGTGACATTCACTTACTGTTCAGGCCAACTGTAGTGGTGATCTTGGATAAAGCCATCCCCTTGTAATTCTTACTAAACTTTGTTTTGGTCTGTTCCAGGAAAGTCTACATACAGAGAAAAAAAAGCAACCATTAGATTGGTGGATTACTCAGGAGATAGGCACTGTGTAAGCATCTGTGCATGTGTGTGTGTGTGAGAGAGAGAGACAAAATTAGCTCATGTCAGTCTGCTGTGCTTTAAATGAAAGTGCCAGGTGCACCTGAAAGACGGCAAATGAAAACAACCACCAAAAATTCAATGGTGGCCAGAGACCATCACTCTCTCTCTGTTCCTCCTGGCTGATTTTTTGCTTTTTGCTAGTGTCCTTGTCATTAAAAGGATCGAGTGGTACATGCAGTTCATTCAGGTAGTCCTACTCCTGCAGCATGGCACATTCATAAGTAATTTCTGCTTCATAAATGATCAGACTGATATCCATCATTAACTTTAACTTTTATACTTACTTCTGCAGCTTAGTCTCGATGCATGCTCAATCATCCAGGTAAGTAAATCAGTTCTGTAACTTGGGTTTTGTCCTGTTTATTATTCATTATTTCTTTATTCCTTCCCTAGTCATTATGCCAGATGGCTTTCAAAGCCTGCTTCTGATGGTCGTTTCCAGTATTCGCCAAATGTGATTGTCAATCAAATATGGGCGCTACCAGCTCAGCGACCCCTTGTGAAAAACTAAGTAGCAGAAAGTAGTTTTTAGTTTGTTGTCCCCACCTTGAGACAAGGCCACAAAGCTAACTTAAACAAGAGACCATAACAACGCTTTCAGTGCTATGTGCGTAACCCAGTTAACCCATTGTGTCACACAACATCACTTTAATACCGTTTTTCCGGCGTTATCCAGTCCCAGGATCAAAACGCAGTATTCATCCTTCTGGAACATGTATTTATATAACCCAGATAATAAAGTGTACATCTTGAAAAAAAAGTAAACATAAACAAAAACACGTCCGTGTTCGCTACTCCTAATGTTGGCTAGGTAGCTTAGCCTAGCTTAGCTACGAGGTTGGACAAGCAGCATGCGCCACTGTGGCTTCAATATAATCCCAATAAACATGTCTGTGTGCGAACAGGGGCGAATTACATGTATGCCCACGGAAAACAAGTTTAAAAAGCCATCGGTTAAAAACACGTTTATATACGAAAGTCTGAACACGATCCTGTCTCTACGTGTAACCTATCCAGGAAGAGGTACTATATGAATTATGGGAAATGAAGTACATGTGCACTCAACGACATTACGTTGTTTTCATATAGACTTCATTTCCCAGGAGGAAGTTCGAAAGCGTGTTACATAATTTTAAAGAAAAATGCAACAAAAATTAATTTATTTGTTCCAGTAACTGTAGAAAGTTCAGAACCAGAGCGGTACTAAGTGAGCCTTAAAAAGGAAACTATTATTTTACATCTCTCAGCTGAGAGGCTTCCTCAATTCAGAAGTGAGAACCTGCACAGACAGGTGAGCAATATTTGTGTTCTATGGAATCCACATTCTCTATTACAGTGTCAAGTAATATCCTGACTTAATATCTCCACCAAGCACTAAGTCATGTTTTGCTAAGGGCTTAAATACTTATTTCATTTAATGACAGACAAATCATGAACTTTTTTAAAAATTTTCTTTTCTCTTTCTTTTTTCCCCTCATATGAAAATAAAATAACCTTGTTACCATTAGAATTAGAGACTTGTTCTTTTTTTGTAAGTAAGCAGACTTAAAATTTAGAAAGGGAACAAACAAACAGCAAATTCTATCCCCTACTGTTGTTAATAAATGTTGGTGAGTTGAAAGTGGAAAAGGCTGAATGACAATTGCAAATTTTTGGTGAAAGAAGTTAAACATTTATAACTTAAAATTTATAATGGTTGATACCATATATTCAAATAATATTTAACATTTTTTTTCTATCTATCCATTTTTTCTGCTTATCTGGGCCCAGTTCATGGGGGAACCAGCCTAAGCATATAAGCCTAGGCCAATTATGTCACAGCGACGGGACGAAGACTGTCCCAGTGCGGGCAACAAATGCACTCTCCTTTTCACCTAATTTGAAGGATGGGTCGGGTGTATCCTTCGTGGCCCACAATCAGGCCTCCTGAGGACCCAGCCCATGTAGAGCGCGAATTTGCCCATGAATTTGGACAGCCATATGGTCTCTTTAGCATGTCCTAGCTCTGCCCCTGGGGAACAGCTCATCTAGGAGGTGCCCAGGAGGCATCCTTGTCAGTTGCCTTAACCATCTCAACTGGCTCCTTTTTATGTGGAGCAGTAGCGGCTCTACGCTGAGCCCCTCTGATAGTTAAACTAGTCTCTAATGGAAAGAGTGCGATTGCAACACCTAGAAAGACTTTTCTAGTGGCTTCATGGATAATTGTGAAATTTTCTGGGGGAAACCTGGTCTTGTTAGGAGAGACAGCATCCATCCCACTTTGGATGGAGCAGCTCTCATTTCTAGAAATATTGACAAATTTATTAAACCTCCCAAAATATGACTATCCAGAGTTGGGAGCAGGAAGGAAAGTTGCAGTCTTATACATCCATGTAGATGTCAAAAATGACAGCCTCAACATGGCATTTAATCTGTTATTAGACTCATTTTGCTCTGCTCAAAATGTAAAAGAGCCCACACACTACTTTAATCACACTCTAGATCTTGTTTTAACATATGACATAGAAACTGAACATTTAACAGTGTTTCCTGAAAACCCTCTCCTGTCTGATCACTTCCTGATAACATTTACATTTACAATCATTGATTACACAGCAGTGGGGAGTAGATTTTATCACAATAGATGTCTTTCTGAAAGTGCTGTAACTAAGTTTAAAAATTTAATCTACCCACTGCTATCATCATCAACGCCCTGTACCAACACAGAACAGAGCAGCTACCTGAACACTACTCCATCAGAGGTCGATTATCTTGTTAATAGTTTTACCTCCTCGCTACGTACGACTCTGGATACTGTAGCTCCTGTGAAAAACAAGGCCTCAAACCAGAAGTACTTGACTCCGTGGTATAATTCTCAAACACGTAGCCTAAAGCAGATAACGCGTAAGCTGGAGAGGAAATGGCGTGTCACAAATTTAGAAGATCATCATTTAGCCTGGAGAAAAAGTTTGTTGCTATATCAGAAAGCCCTCCGTAAAGCTAGAACATCTTACTATTCCTCACTGATTGAAGACAATAAGAACAACCCTAGGTTTGTCTTCAGCACTGTAGCCAGGCTGACACACAGTCAGAGCGCTGTTGAGCCAACTATTCCTTTAGCGTTAACTAGTAATGAATTCTTGAACTTCTTTACAAATAAAATTTTAACCATTAGAGAAAAAATTACCGATAATCATCTCACAGATGCAACATT
>VUQR01025370.1:43536-60058 GCA_015108515.1 Hemichromis elongatus | reverse complement strand
TGAATTCCCAGCAGTGTTGTCACATGTACCGGTTGCCTGTTTGGCCTGAAAATATTGTTTGGCTTTGATAGAGCTGGTTTGATGAGAATGTTTGATTTTGCCAGGAGAGACTGAGGTTTCCTGAGCTTTATAATCTTCATAATTTCATATTGTCTTTCATTTGTTTGGATTTTACTGTTTTGGTTCACTCGGCTCGCTCATCAAGCCCTGTTTTCATTCAGTGCAAAGATGCTGATAAACTCATTTTACACTTCTTACCCAGCGCTAAATGTCAGACAGACAGAATTAGTGGCTGGCCGGTGAGGAAAGATTCGTGTTTTTTGTTTTTTGTTTTTTTTGAGGCTGGCGTGTCAGGTATTTCTGCCAGATTTGGTGAAGATTGAAGCCCGAAGTAGATTGAAAACTGAATTAGAGTTTGTCAGCTGTCCAGAAACAGTTGAAACTCCAAATTATTGCTCATGTTGCTGTTTGATCAGAAAATGTTGCTGGCTAACATATTTCCTGTTTATAACACCACAGTATGCAGTTTCTGGGGGGGTTCACAGCTTGTGCCAGTGCAACAAGACGGCCAGAAATTTAACTGATGCTGAGTTCTATATAAAGTTATTCATCAATAGTGAATAATCTCTCTGCCGGTGCGTAATGAACTGTGCAGATAGAGAAATGTGGCAGATTAAAGTGAGATATGTCTACTGCTGTCATATTTTTTGTTTTTGATCACTAGGACTTTAACCCTCCCTCCTTCTCCCTACACATCACTCGTGGGCTTGGAGTCACATATACACAATCGTTTTGGGAGCTGATGCAGTAATTGTGCTGGACAATTATGAGAAAATACTCCTTTTTTTTTAACCATTAGAAACGGCTCCCTCCTCATATGCAAATGATGAAAAGCAGGTGCTGCCCTACACATGTTTACTCACTGAATACTTTATATAAAGAAGCATCCTCACATCATGCAGCGTGTATAACCTTGAGTAACCTTGCTATTATTTCCAAGAAAAGTACATCTAGGATTATTTTTTAAAGAGATGATTTTTTTTGTTCCACCCAGCTTTCAGTGTAAAGGCAGGTAGAAATGGATGAAAGCAACGTCAGAGCTTCTCCGTGTTATCCCAGCATAACCTGGACAGTTTCCCGGGCTAGCTTGCCCGTTCACCTTCGCTGTGTGGTGAAATCTCCCCACAAGTTGGATAGAAAGTGGCTTCGAGCCCAGTCAGTGAAAGGCACAGTGCGTCAAGGGGCTCGCGAGCTGATCGATACCGAGCTAATTGGAAAATAGCGTCAGGAAATGTGATAATGTGGCTGTTCACTCTGCTCTTACTCTAACTGCACTCGCCATCCTCTCTCGCCATCTTTTCCCGCTCTCCAGGGTCAGGTCTGGGTTCTTCAATCTAGTGGGCTTCTAATAAGCCTGGAGCCACTGGTCGGCCTGCATGAGCAGCACAGCTGCTCGAACCGTGATGTCTCTGGATGTAGGAGGGCCGCCGCATGCTTACGAGTATTTTCACGTCCATGCACCAGATGAGAACGCGGCAAGAGAAACTGGTAAATTCATGTTCAATGTGTCAGAGCCTCCTGTTTGACTTATCAATGACAATGTTTATTTTCTCTTAATTTAACTGGAACTGCCTCATTTATTTGATGGCTAGCTTTCTATTTTCGATGTGAAGATAATGAAAGAATTGTCCAATGATAAGCACAGTTTAATGCATAAAGGTTTATCAGTCCTACTGATCTGCACAATCTGCATGTTTTTCTCCCTTACATCACATATGAATCCTCCTCTTCCTTTGCGCGTCACAGTCCTTTGCATTTTTTAGTTCCCACCGTTCCGTCATGTTATTGTCTCCCCAAAAACAACATCTGTTTTGTTTTTTTCTGCCTTTGGAGAATTTTTCTATGTTAAGTTTGACCTCTCCTGGCCACCCTACAAAAACCATTGAGTTGAGATTGATCATCAGCCTATCTCATTTCAGGAGCCATTACATAGCTACAATACACAAAACACTCAGTTTTTACTTAAGACTGTTAAACTTAATTGTAATTTAACCATATAGTCCTTGTTGTATAATAAGAACTTTTGCTGTATTGACTTGTTAGAGTCCTGGTAGATCAACTGACAACACCAGTACCAGCCCATATTGCTATTTGCATCCTGTTAGGAAATCTCATACAGGCCATACTGTTTAAGGAGTTTTTGCCTACCTGCATTTGCACCTGCAAGCTACCTTGCAACCCACCCACTACCCCAGGGCCTCCCTGTTGAGCTATTGTCTGACTCAATCGATGCCATATCTACTGCCACTGATGCCTGTGCTATTCAGTAGTGGGGGGGTCTTGCTGTGGCTCTTCCTGCTTCAGGCTTTCTAAACATCCTAGATATGCTGCCAAATGAAGCCTACGCGTAAGCTCAATAAAAACAGATCTGCCATCACTCATCTGCCTGCTTCCTGGGTGTTCAGGCGCTAGTCTGTTCTTCACATCACTTACATTTTCCGATGCTGTCAAACTCAGTCCTGACATAATTTCTCTGGTCTAGTCATTTTGTTGCCAACCTTCCTGTGATCTTTCGCACTTTCGTTCGTGCAACCCTCATCCTCCCCATCTCCTTCTCACCTTGGTCACTCTGGGCCTGATCCAAGCCTCTGCCTTCATTATCACTAGCGTCTAGACTTCAGGGCGTCCTGTCCTAACCCCTCTCACTGTTGAAATTCTGTTTTGATATGATGGGTCATCGAAATCTAATCACAGAGCAGCTTGAATTGAATTCTGTGTATCCATAAATCATGTTGTTTTTCAAAATGATCTCTCCCTATTGAAATATAAGGTGCAGATCCAGATGGAAATAATAATAATAAAGTGGTCCTGATTAAAACTAAACTCTGAACAGAAAATTCCCAATCTGTATTAAATACACCAAAGAACTTTTAGTGCGCCTGAGAACTAAAGGTAAGCTAAACAGGTTCTGCCAAATGCTGCCGCTATTGTAAGCGGTGAAGTGAGCAGGTGAATAAGAAAAAGGGGTAAAATCAAGTTGAATATATGTAGGAGAGGAATGCAAGACCGGAGAACTTAGAAAAGGATGAGGTTGACTGGAAGTATTGTGAAGGAAGAGGAAGAAAAGAAAGGGTCTCTTGTCCCATTTCAGACTCAGGGGATCTGTGTCTATGTCACCAGAATGCGTTGTACTGCCAGACATGAGTGACAGTGATGGGCACGGTGGGCCTGGTATCCCACGTCTACCACGCCTCCCAATTCCCCCAGCCAGGCCTTTCTATCCCCGTGACAAGATGAGGAGACGTTGTGTCAGCTCAAGTGCGACAGTCTTACTCTCACTCACTCATTCACTCACTCATTCTTTGCCTCTTAAGCCAACCTTTTTGCTCAATTTTTATGTACCATTCTTCCCATTTTTATGCCTTATTTCCCTCTCCTCTCTCTCTCTTTCCCCCATCGCTCTTGTCTTTTTGCTTACTGATTTGCTCTTTGTCACCTCTCCTCTGTTTCATCCTCCTCCCCCCCGCTCCTGTCCGTCCTTTCATACGGTGCTCTTTCTTCAGTCCTTGGAATGGCAGCTCTGAAGTGGCTGGCACAAAAATAGAGCAGGTGGTCAACACCTGCCTGGTTTCCCAGATTATGGACCATCTCTTTGATAAGCCACCATTTGTCTGCATCAAAGACACCGTTTTAGGACATGCTTCAGAAAGGCAGAGGACGCCCCGCGGAGCAGTGCTGTCACCTTTCCTTTTCACTGTCTACACCTTGGATTTCAGCATTAACTCTGGGTCATGACAGCTCTAGATGATCTCGGATGGCACATTTTTGTTGAATCTATGTGTAAAGGTAAAAAGAAGGGTTTCTAGCCTTGGTGGTGAGTAGGCTGGGTGATATGATAAATAATTCCAACAACTGGACACTTGATAAGATATTTATAACAAGATAAACACGGATAAGTTACTAAGTAATATTTTTTTCTTGTTCCTGGGTAATATTTGTCTTTTCCTGCCAAGTCTTTAAAGGTGGAGAAAATTCATATTATTATTTTCAAACTTTGCTTTTGTGACAGTAAAGTAAATTTTTTTCCCATAATTAATCGAATTTCCAAACATTCATCTTAATTCATATTTTAATCAGAAAAAAATTTGTAAATACTGTCTCTACATTTGTTATTAATAAAAAAAATAAAGTTAAAAGCATTCTGTAATGTATTAAGAGGTATTTTATTAGGGGAAATATGTATTTGATCCCTTTGAAACATGATTTGGGGTTATGTGAAGTAGCTGTTGTCAGAAGATTTGTACAGCTGGTCGCCAGGTTTTGACATATCTTGGAAGGGAATTTCAACCGGTCAATTTTGCAAGTAATCTCTAAATGAAAGGTTCCCAGAATGTCACTGGGATGCATGACATTTCAGCTATTTTTACTAGTTTTCTGTTGGATTAGGGCTAGCTCATTCCCTGATCTCGATGCACTTTTTTTTGAGCCACTCCTTTGCACTTGGTCATTGCCGCTGTGGCTGTATGAACGAGGCTTTCGTCCAAGATTTTTCTATCTGTATATTTCCCTGAAGGCACTGCAGTCAAACCAGAAAAAAACGTCCATCCGTCCATCTGGTAAAGGGTGGAGTGTCAACTCCGAGTCTGGAACAATTGCTGCCCTAAATAGAGGAGTTTAAGTATCTCAGGGTCTTGTTCACAAATAAGGGGAGAGTGGAGCGTGACAAACAGATTGGGGTCGCGTTCTTAGTGATGTGGAGGCTGTACTAGTCTGTCCTGGTAAAGAGAGAGCTGAGCATAAAAACGCTGATTTATCAACATTCCTGCTCTCACCTATGGACATGGTCTCTGTGTAGTGACCGAAAGAATGAGAATGAGGACACAACAATTTGTTTCCTCTAAAGGGTAACTGGGCTCTACCTTTGAGATGCTTCCTTGATTTGGGAATGACTCAGTTTCCCCCTTCTGATGAGCTTGAAGAGATGGTCAGGTGAGTCCGGGCATCTCTGCTTAGACTCACAACCTTCTGTCCCACACAGCAAACATAATTCATCCACCATCTACAAAGATTGGACTGAGCTCAGTTTCAGGTTCTTCTAATCACATTACACTCCAATCAGAATCATACAGGTGTTCACTGCCAAACTTCAGAAAGGCCTGAACAAGGACCTTCATGAAGCATTGCAAGCACTATTAGATTTCAAACCTTTATGATGTAACATATGGCCCATGGCTTTCTTAGTGAGTGTATTCCCAGCTGCTTTGAGGTCATTAGAAAGCTCCTCCCGTTTAGTTTTGTGATTTCCCCATGTAGCTCTTACTCTCACTAATGTTGCACAAAACAACAAAGTCAGTTTTGCACAGGGTCCCAGACTGAGCGCGACCTGCAGTGATTTTTGTCTTTCTTCCAGAAATCAAACCAACATTGTGATTATTTTCTGAACATTTTCTCAACAAGCTGCTTGCTGATGTTGCTCTCAGCCAGTTCCAGCTTTGTGCAGGGCAGCTTTCTTGTCCCTGATGTCCTGAGACAAATATTTGGTCTTTCCCATCATGGTGAGGGTGGAGATACAGACAGCTTAGGTGATCATTAAAGTGGTGCAACTGTGGTTGCTAGCTTGTTAACTGTTAAGTTGCCAATTAAACTACTGTTGTATAGGATAACTGATGCAAATTCTTGCTGGTCTATAGGGGCTCAATTACCTATTACTCATATCAAAAAGACTGTTATTTTGTGACTTTTACAGATCACTTTTTAAGCTCAAATTGCTGTTAAAATGGCTTCTTTCATTTTTGTGGTTCACCAGAGGAACCTAATAATATTTCAGTGGGGGCAGTACCACCCTTTGCCCTTTCGTCAGGATAAGCCCCTGGTCTATTCAACACATTGCTTACATTCTTATGCAAAGTCTTGCCAAAGTATATCTTTAATCATCTGGAACAGAAGATGTTACATACTTGTCTAAAACAAAGCATTTGGCTCTGTGTCGGTCATCTTGACTGTTGCGGTATTAGAATACGGTCTTGAAAGCGGGGCAAAAAGCGTGCTGCTGTAAACCCTGTCTTCACAGCACATAAGCAGAGCAGCAGCAGCAGCTTTGATACTCTGCGTGTGTCCACAGAGAAGGATTTCAGGCAGAGCTGCAGGTCATCCATGACTTGGAAGTAGAAATAAATTGCTTTATGTGTTGACAGGCCGTAATCCTTTTCCTGCCTACAACACCTTGCCTACCTGATCTTTCTTCAGGAGTCCGCTGCGTTTTGCTTTCCTTGTAGATCATACCATATACTGCAGTCAAACCAGTGGGGGAGGGGCAGTCTTTTGTGACAGATCTAATCTTGATCCAAAACTGATAGAGATAGTTGAGTAAGTTTTAAAATCTGTTTTACAATTTGGCTTTATATTTGGGGAATTTGAGGATTTGGGAATGAGCCTCTTTTACCTGGACAAGGAGAAGTTTTTTGGACCTATAGTTCACCTGACAAACACTTTGTTTTTTCAAGTACAGGTTTTCATGAATCGCTGTGTGCAGGCAGGAGATTGGACCCAAAATGCAGGAAACACGCTTTATTTGTTGACTCGGGGAAATGATACAACTAATGATGAACTAAACTAGACTGTGACAATATAACCAAAAACTCCACAGAGAGGCACCCAAGGGATCACACAGCATGAGGGACGACACGGAGCAGAAGGAAATTCTGACATGAATACACAGAAGGTAATGAGGGACATGGGAACACACGGGGAACACAGCTGAGGACAATTACACACAAGACAGGGAGGACATGGAACTGAAAATACTGACCCAAGACGCGGACCTTAAATGTATCAAAGGAATGACACAGAAGGGGTGTCCAAATTCATGGGTTGCATCCTCATGAGGCCGCATTTGTAGACGATTACATCACAGCGACGCGACGTAGGCTGAATAAAGAGATGATGGTGGAGATGATGGAGAGTTTACTCCAGTGTCCTGTTATGATAACAAGGAGCAGGCGGCTGTTTTGGTCACTGAAAACGCAGATTTTTAAGAACTCCTGCCAGGGTAGAGGTTTTCGAAAACTCAGTTTTTAGCGTTTAATTGTGGACAGAGTTATTTTTCTAAAACTGCACGTGTGGACGGGATTTTTTTTTTTTTAACTAAAACAAAAACAGAAAACCTCTGTTTTCAAAAATACCCGTGAATGCGTGGACGTAGCCCGAGACAGCTGGTGACGCAAGTCTGAAGGCTAGACCGTCCAAATTCACCAGCCGCTCACTTCCGGCCTACCCCACCTCACAAGGACCCGGTCGACGTAGATTGTGTAGGTCGGGTCCTCATGAGGATGCAACCCATGAATTTGGACACCCCTAGAGACTCAGACAGGAGAGCACAGACATAACGGGCTGGGGAAACAAGTGAAACATGACAGAATAAAACACAAGGGGAAAAGGCACAAGAATTCACAAAAGGGGGCAGAGTACAAAGAGACAAGGGGAAATCTAACCAACTATACTGAACAGACAACCGAGGGATGTTAAGGATACAAATGAACTTAATACAGAATGTCAAAGCTCAAAACACTGGGTCAGAAGTCCTGGGACCATGACACAGGCATTTAAGCAGGAGAAGATTTCAGAATAGTCTGGGGGCAGGGCATCAGGAAAATAATGGGGTGAATAATAAAATGAAAAAAACTCATATACTGTGTATAGAAGTGAGGAAGGGGCATTTGTGCTTAACTAATGGCGCTATTGCTATTTTTCTGTACACCACACCTTCTCCATCCGGCTATCAACTTTTGTTGACATGTTTAATTACCAAAAATACAAACTTAAGAAAGTTCTTGACAGTTTTCCATCAGGGAGAACTGCATTAAGCTTCGCGTTTCTCTTTTCCCTTTTTTAATCACGGCGGAGCTCTTATCAAGTGAGCCGCGCTTTAAAGCAGTCTCTCCTTTTCTCCTTTAACTATCACAGCTTCAGCAACACCATTTATTTTGCCGTGAAGACAAGCCAATCTTGTTTTGTGTGTGTGTTCTCTTCCTCAAAAGCTGCCTGGCTTACCTGTATCTCCAGCTTCATCAACCTCCTGATGAAACCCATACTGGCCCTTCTCCTGATAAGGTAAGCCAGGCAACGAGATATATCCATCATTCACCTACTTAAAACGCGCACACACAGGTGCACACATGCTTACCTATGAGTGTGTGTGTGTGTGGGGGGGTTATAACAAGATTAGGATTAGAAATGTGAATGAAATCACAGCCTTTGCTGCCACACAAGTAATCAAATGGCCTCAAACAAAGGAGCAGTTCATTTAGTGCCACTTATTTGTGCTTGGTGGCTTCACAGAATAGCAGTCTCCTTATTCTATTAACCACCTCCCCCCCCACCACCACACCCACACACATACACAAACGCACACATATAAATGCACACACAAAAAGCTCATAAATTGTGTTGTGGGACTGCTGCCAAAGCAGAGCCCGGGTTCAGCTGGGTAGTTAATCATCTCCTATAGCATGTAATTCATGTAAACAATGTTTGTTTGCGCTCCAAGAGAGCGCGGGCCCCCCCCCCAGGCTCTAGTTAGGTATGATGCGGTGCTGTACCTGGGAATAGTACTTCGTGTGCAAAAGGGCCAAAGGTCACAAGGTGTTAACAATTGAGTCCCTGTGCCAAATAGAAATGAGCATGGAAACTAACTTGCTGGCCTGGAAGCGGTTGTGATCACAGCGCTCCTTGGGGGTAGAGTGATGCCGAGAGTGAATATTAACAGGATTTAGGAGGAGAGGGCTGAGTACTTGTGTGGGCAAGTGTTTATGCAGTCTGTTGCTCACTTGTATGTGGGCAGCACTGGTCCGTCTCGGCTAACAAAATGTGCAAAGAAGGAGACCTTTTGACCGACGGGCTTCTTGTCAACACTGCCACGATAAACCTTCCGGGACCTCTGAATGATGCTTTTTCCTTCTGGATCCTCTGGTTGGTTACCACAGTCACTGTGTACACAAGGTCATTCAGTTTGTGATCAATAGTTTGTATTGAGCGTACGCTCACCACAACAACCCCCCCCCCCCCACCCCCTGTTTCTGAAACGGCCGTTAAATCGATGGGAACAAATGAAATTAAGCTCCTGGGCGGCCCGGAGGAGCAAATGATCTTCCTGTGATTAATAACACACTGTAAACGCATCTGTGCCGGGCATATTACATCAGAGAGTGTTTCGTTGCCTCGGCCCGTTTCCTCAGGGTAAGACTAAGAGAATAAAGCTGTGGTAATGGTGTTTATCTGGAGGAAGCACCGTTGAATAGAACACTGAAACAAGAACAAATGGCTTTTGTTTGTACAGATGTACCCATGCTACTTGTAGAAATTGTGATTCTGAAGTTTAGTTTAGAAGTACTCAGAAATCCTGTCATATCCCAAAATTGGGCTGTTAGTGCCTTTGTTTGTTTGTTTTTTGTTTGTTAGTGGCTTTAAAAATAACTTTCTGTCATCTTAATTAACTGAAGATGTTGCGTGAAGATTATGAGCTTTGAGGTTTGTCCTGTTGTGTTTTAGGTTCATACAAGGTAGGATTAGAAAATTGGCCACGAATTAAGTAAAAAAAAAAAAAGCCCTATTGATCCTGATCTATAAAACAAGTATACCTACTATAGTTTGATATAGTAGATATACAGATACCATACAGTGTATATTGAAGCACAACAGGAAATATCCCAACTAACATATGAACTCTCCCAGTTTGATGACTCGCATTTCTGTGACACTGCACATTCTACATTTTTAGCAAAAACACTTCCTTAGAATCAATGATGAACTGATTAGATTTTGGAGGTGAAAGGTCACCACTGTCTTACATTTGTCTCATTCTTGTGAACAATATATAAGAGAAAAGCCTTTAGGAACTTAGATACATCTAACATAAATGTCAAGCAGGGCTATGCTATATCATACCATCCACAATGCTACTTTTTAATAGGATTGATTTTATGTCATGCATTTAACACTTAACATTTAACATGCATTTATGTTCCCTAGAGTGCATAACAATGAAAAGGGCCCAAATATGTCTGACAGTGAGAGCAGTGTGTTGGGCCAGACTGCCAACAAAGCATTATACTTTCTGATGCATGCTCAATCATCCAGGTAAGTAAATCATTAGAAAGCATTATACTGTTTAAAATGTGCAAGAACACTGCTCCTGCTAATGACTCAGTCAAAGTAGAATAAAAGTAGGTTACCAACATCCTTGTGACCATTGGTGGTTGTTTGGAAGTTGCATTTATATATTTTGGTCAAGGACATGCCAAATGTGAAAACCAGTAAAAACTTTATATTACCCAGAATTGTTTAAGGCCTACTATATTGTCTGCACAACAATATAGTAGGCCTTGGGGGACATGAGTACTTGTGTCGGCTAAGCATTTCACCTTAACCTTCATTGTTAGTGGTGAAAGTTGAACTTGAAAAACAAAAACAAAATCAAGAATCTTCATTGAGTAATATATCATATGAAAAGGCATGGAGAGAGCTGCACAACACACATTATATTTTTTCTATATGGGAATCTACAATTTCACAACGATGCTAAAAACGTTTTACAGAATCACGCACTGCTTGAATACATCTAAAAATCTCAGGTTTTTACAGTTTATAGATGCCAAAGACTTCAGCCAATTTTGCTCCAGTCAAATATGTATAGATAAGAAAAAGAATAAGTTTTAGTATAGACCTTACCCTTAAGTGGGAGTTGGGTTTTCTGAGTAGTTGTTGTTAATTTATTACAGTTAATCATCGCATTATCGCAAACTATGTATGTAATTGACAAGTTTACGTCGTTCAATCACAAACTGATAGCCGACTGACTCCATCTTGACGCACCAAAGTCGCTTTGAATATGGTCAGTGACTTGCGAGTTGTTAGTGACTTTGAAGCAACCATTTCAACAAACTTATTGCACTAGTTGAAACAAAAAACACGCCGTCATATCACCAGGTAACAGTAGCACATGAGGAGGATAATGGAGGAGGTACGAGCAGTAATATGTTTCCAAAAGTACTAAGCATCGCTCGAGCACTCGTAAGCTTCACTCTATATGACAAGGGAGACCAGACAGTAGAAAGATATTACTGATGTGGTTACACAGAGGAAACAGAAGTGATTAAAAAGCTCAAAGCAAGAGACAGCGTCCCGGATAAAAAATATTTTAGGTTTTTGTACAGACTCCTGAATGTTAAGTGACTGCAGTTTTTGAAAAAAAAAACGCTGTGAATTTGGCTGAGCATCATCAATGACAGTAGCACACTAGAAAAAAGAAGGATGGGAAATACCCTTCATTGTGTTTGCAGCTTACAGGCAGCAGCATTTATTAGAGCAATCAGCTGCAATAAAAGGTTTTTTATTACTGCGTATTTCTCAGACATTGCCTTGATTTAATCACTTCCTCATGTCAATTTGGATAAACGAGGATTTAAGAATTCAAAAATTCAGGAACAGTTCATACAAATGCCTAATAGGATAAAACTGATCATGTGATTACATTACATATCCAAGTCAGGATTGTCATAGATCCAAATTGCAACGAGCAATGTAGTAATTGCATCTAATGTTTTAGATATAACTAAAATACTAGTTTAATCTGTTTGAACACAGCAAGAAACAAATTAAGGATTACCAGCTATATCATTAGGCTAACTCTAGTGTACAACTCTGCTGCTACTGATAATACTTTCATCAGTCTCGCTTGTTATTCTTCACACAACTTCCCCAGGTCCAGCACTTGCTGTGTCCTCAGCAGTTGGCGTGCAACGATAATATATCTTTGATGCTGAGGCGTATTTGTGCCAACCATGAGAATTTCATGCCAAGGCTGAATCAGGCGAAGTCTAGTCGAGCTTAGTTTTTAGAGCTTTTTGGGAAATATGCCTGGTGTGAGATTTGTGGCTTTAAGCTTTCCATCATAAATCTTGCTTTTCTATGCTTTTTTTTTTTTTAAATATAGTGCTTACAAAACAAGAACTGGACAGAATATTAGTTGGCCTGCCTTTGGAGAAGGACTTGAGGTATTTGAATATGAAGCCAACTTATGTTCCTACAGAGAAGATTTCAAAGCTGGTTTCAATGTGTGGAGCAAGCAAAGTTTGATGTGGAGAGCAGCAGCAAACCTAATACAGCATGTGAATATCGACTGATGAATGAATACTTGGCTGTGACTTGTCATTACAATATATAACATGAATATCATTGCACTACCATCCTGAAACCAGAGTGCTAAAGGTGCTACAGCAGATTACAGTGCTTATGAAAGACACATATAAGGCCATTTAGTACCCGTGTGAGAAAAAACCTGAAAATCCTCTTAAATTGTGCAACAAATACTAAATAAAACAAACATAAAAATCCAGTTCTTTTCCATATGGTTAAATGGAGATGCCTTGTCACTGATTCTGTTTTCTGTGAACCATAAAACTTCACTAATTAATCAGCACGGCTCATCCACTGAATGTCCAGTTTTTAAATAAGCACCATCATTATCTTCATTAAATCAGAAAGATGCTTGTTATGTATTTTCACAATCAAATCAATTCTGCCACCAGCTGCAGAGAGAGAGAGAGAGAAAAGGCAGGTTCTCAGGGTTTGGCCATCCCATGTGGTTGCGGGGCCACAGCAGTGCATTGGCTGTACCCGTGTGTAGTTTGTTTTGCTTTTCTTTCAGACACACTGTCGAACCTCTCTCTTTCTACAGCTTGCACAGATGGGGTGTGCTCTTTTATTCATAAGGGCTACACTAACTTTGATCTGGCTTTGCATTTGCGGCATGTGTCAGAACGAGATGGCGGGAGGGGAAAAGAGCGGGGCGGCTGAAGAGCAGAGGTGGGCTGTCCTACTGGCCTCACATCCCAACTGCTCCCTGTGCCTCTTTTCTATGCTCCTCAGTTCCTCTGGGCCAGTGTCCTTTATATTATGCATGAGTGTCAAAACCAGTACATCTATGTGCTGGCAACAGATACAGAGTGGACACAATCCTCACCAAAGCAGTGTGTGTGTGTGTGTTCCTGTGTGTGTTTGAGGGGAGTGTTCGTGTGTGGAAAGCAAACACATAGGATTGACTGGGGTTATTTTAGCAGTAGGGACAAAATCCAACTTGAAGCAACAGGATTTTGAATTCCTGAATGTTCATAATTACCTCGCTAAACCTTGCCCCCCTTTGTCACAGTTGTAATGGTCATTTGGCATTGTGGTGCGCCTTTCAAGATGACGGTGGCAGTTACATTTTTCTTTTTTTTTAAAAGGGCTCTTTGTATTTCTTTCATTTAAGACAAGAGGCCGAGCAGTTCTTCTCATTTCCAGTCAGCCACCTTTGGTTTTGCAGAGTGAAATAACAGCCTTGAGAGAGAACTGTGAGCTTATCGACATCTCCATTTTCAGCTTACTTCCATTTTACTTTTTCTATTGACGCCGTCATCTAATTCATTAAAGACAAAATCTCTTAATGTGATTTGATAACTACTCACAGCATAAGCCAGGGTTGTGCATTTCTGAAATATAACTGCTGCTTGGTGTAATATAGCTTTAAGTACTGAAGGAAAACTGGAATAACACAGACTGTATGTCAAAGGTGGACACAATATTGAGCTCCAAAAAAAAAAAGGCCAGCAGGTGGCACCTCTTCTGGTTACAATGAGACTTATGATGAGGAAACAAACGAACTGCTCCATACTTAAGAAAACACTCTCAAAGTAATTTTATGATCCCAATTGCTAATTCAGATTTACTTTAATAGAGCACGATGCTCATTAATGTAAGTTATGGTCCCTTTTCTAATAAAATAGCTAATAAACCAAAGTATGCTTCAGGGTCTGGCTACAGTATGATGGGCAAGTCCTTGGTTTTTCAGTCAGATTCACCCTTCGTCTGGTTATGAAATAAAATGGTGACGGGCAACTAATGCTAAACTGGAGGCTTTAAAACAACATCAGTGCACGACGTGACAGGATAGTTGATACGGGCTACAGGGATTATCTCTATTTTTTTCTTATGACTTGCAGGCAGCTCACATTAGTGGGTTATAGTAAAGCAGATAAACCATTTGTTGCTCCTCCGCTCACAAAGGTTTTGGTTTTTGGAAAGTTGAACCCTGTTCATTTGACCCAGCATTGTAAATTTTGTATTATGATTTATGTTTAATTCCACTTTGTTAGTCTTGAGTTTATTTTATAGTGCCAAGTTTGTTCTATCTACCTCTTGTTTATTAGATTCCCTCTAGTGTGTTTGCCGTCTGTGTCTCTTTCTGTGTGTCTGTGTTTATATTTGTCAGTTCCTGTGTGTTGCTTCCCTCTTCGTGTTTCATTCTGTTCATCCCTGCCTGTCATGTTTAACCACGTTTCCCCAGTCATGTCTCTGTGTGTCTGTCTGCCTCGCTGTGTGTGTTTTCAAATTACTTCCTGTTTTACTTTGGTAGTGTCTTCTCTGTGTGTCTGTGTGCGCCATGTTTTGTTTGCTTCTCTTACTTTGAAAGTGCCTCAATCGGCTCATGTGTTATGTTTAGCTTTGCATCCTCTGTCTTGTTGTGTGTAATTTGCCGCAGCTGTGTTCCCCATGTGTTTCCTGTTCCCTCGTCATTCCTAGTGTATTTAAGCCTTTTGCTTTCTTTCATCCGGCGTTGTGGTCACCCTCGCACCCAGCTGTGTGTTCTAGTCCCAGTTTAGTGTCTGTAGTGACTTGTGCCATCAATAAAAATGAGTTTTTTTAATTTAACTTTTGCTTCTGAATTTGGGTCCTGTCCTGCCTGCTCCTCACACAGTTCATGACAAACACTCCAGATTCGTTGGGTGGTAGGACATCTTCGACCCCAATTTTTCGAGTTGACTGGAAGGAAGGGCGTGAGCTCAAAGAGAGGAACTCCACCAGCAGCTACTGTTTTCTCAGCAAAATTGCCTAGAAACCCAGGTACACCACGCACTTGCATATATGTTGGCAACAGTGTTAGCCACTCTTGTCGTAGACACCACATAGATTCAATGCAGAAGTCTAAATTAAGCTTTGTTCAGTTTATTTTCAGCTCTATTTCAGGTGAATAGGCATGGCAGTGTTATGTGAATATGCCCTCAAAGTGTGGAAATTGGATTATATGTTTAAAAGTACCAATTATTTCTGCAGTTATTTACAATACGCTGTGTGTCTGCCTACCTGTGGTAGGGCCTTGAGAGAAAAATGGTTTTCTTCTCCGCTTCGAGCCCAAGCCCATTTATTAGGTGTGTTTATCATTCATCGTGACCTGGGTTAAGTGTCCTGAGAATTATATTTAAGGCTGTGGGTCCCAGTTGGCAATTAAGTACAATTCATTACAGCAGACACACAGCCCTACAGGGGAAAAGGTAAGAGCCGTGGCAAAACACCACAGCAAGCACAGGAGAGAGAAACGGATGAGGAAGGAGGAGGGGGAGTGTGAGATTGTTTTGTTTTTTTTTCTTTTAAATTAAAGAAAAACAGGAGGGGCTTGTGTAGGAGGGAGCGAATGTGAGAAAAAAGTGAAGCCTGTTTGTGTGGAAGAGGTGCGTATCCTGGAGAGGGAACGGAATTAAAATAACGAAGAACGAGATTCTTGGCAGAAAGACTGGGATCGCTAGCAGAAGCGGCGCTGTATTTACCAGACAGCTTGGCTTCACCCTCACCTGACGGTGTGGTCTGTGAGGGTTGGGACTCCTCTCAGAGAGAATTTCATCCCTTTCATTTGTTGCATTTTGATGTGGAGGGTGTAAGATGTTCTGGTGTTTTCTTGCCCCGCAGAGTGGCGCCCTAGTGCTGGCACTCTTTTGAAGATCCGGCCCCCAGCTGTGAAGGGTGGACTCTTCAAAAAGTTTTTTTTTTTTTTTGTTTATATATATGAAGCGCACCGAAAGCTCTTGAACTAACTCAATTACTCATTTATGCTCTCACTTATGGCAAACCAAATGCAGGATTTGGCTCTAATCTGGGCACTTGTATTGTTTACCGTTTGGTACCATTAGTTCATTCATTCAACCGTTTTTAATTTTGTCCTTTGTCTTTAATGTAACACTCTGATCTGCCCCTGTCATTGATTTATAACGCTGTTGATATAAATCTACAATTGCTCACAGAGCCAGATTTACTGAGCATTTAGAATATAATGTGACATGCTTTCTGAGTCTGGCACTGTGCGCGTTATTTGTTAGTCATGGCTGTCTGGAAGCACACTTCCTGTCATTTAAGATGCACTTTTCACATTTTGTAGATTATCCAGTGTGCCGTGCTGACGTTGCAGGAAGTGCACTGCTAGCTATTGTGTTAGAAGTGATCAGTTTATTTGAATTGAGACAACATTGTAAAAACTATGCATAGGTAACACATTTTTACATGAGCATTTAAAATTATATAAATATAATATATAATATATAAATATCTCTATATCAATATATATCAATATATATATATATATATATATATAGATATAGAGATATTTATATATATATTTTGCTAGAAAGGAAACGGGTTCAAAGATTTATTGAAATGT
>VUQR01025370.1:18021-31228 GCA_015108515.1 Hemichromis elongatus | reverse complement strand
TAAAGAATTTAAATTTTTTTATTTTTTTTAAGTTTGTTTAAAAAAAAAAAAAAGAAAAAAAAAAGGAGATTCTTGAAATTAAAGGGGAAAAAGTGTGCATGTTTTGTGCCCGGCTGACACTGAAAAATAAATATACCGATAAAAGCAATAGACAACACATCTTTGTGTCATTTCAGTTTTACTTGTATAGCATCAAATCACAACAAAAATAACCTAGAGACAAAAACTAAGTACACCATAAGTCCACCCTAACCGCTTCCACAGAAATAGGATGATAAGATATGATTAGCAGCACCTGGCTGCTAATCAAATGCACATAATTATGTGATCAACAGCATGTCTGAGCACCTCTATAAAAGCAGAGGCTTTGGCAGTTGGTCTGAAAGATTCAGGGGTGTGTGGAGACAATGCTGCAGTCTCCACAGAAGCTGATGTTCCAGCCAAGTCGGAAAGGTCAGACGGTGCAATTCTCAGAGAAACTGCAAAAAACCCAAGAGCTACATCTCAGACTCCACAGACCTCAGTTAGCATGTTAAATGCTAAAGTTCATCACAGTACAATTTCAAAAAGACTGAACAAGTAGGACTTGTTCAAAGGAGTTACCAGGAGAAAGCCTCTTCTGTTTAAAAACAACATGGCAGCATGGCTTAGGTTTGCAATGTTGCATCTCAACAAACCCTAAGGCTTCTTAACAATGAGCCTATTTTACTAATATGTGCACGGGAATGTCTTTATCCTGAACAAAGAAATTAGTTTGCCTACAAAATCGCCGCCGATTTACATTTCTTCTTTGTTCTTATTGGCTTGCATATGATAGTAAATCTGACTCGGTGTAAATCGAGGGGTTTGTGTCTGCTGTCTGCAAACTGCATACCATCTGCATACCCCCTTTTTATAAATATATGAGGAAATACTTTGACCTGGAGGTGAAGTGCAGAGATCAGTGGCAATGTTGTTAGAGAGAATACTGCAATGGTAAAGCAAAAAAGGAGAGTCCAAATGGAGAAACTAAAATAAGACTCCAAGGAGGAATCCAGAAACTGGTGACACTTAGGCTAAAACAATAGAGGATGCTGAATATTTTAATTTAAATAAAAAATGATAAGACATGACAAAAGACTTGCAAGAAAAAAAAACAAAAAAAAAACAGGTGGCAGGCAGTCCCTTAGATTGGCCAGCTGGCCAACTCTATGAAGAGTCCTGGTGGTTTCAAACTTCTTCCATTTTACTGATGAAGGAGGCTGCTGTGCTAATTGAGACCTCCCACAGATCTCTGGCTTGATACACTCTTGTTTCGCAGGTCTATAATTCGTTAGAGTTAATGGCTTTGACAGTGCTCTGACGTGCACTGTCAACTATTTCTACCTTTTATAGACGGGTTTGTGCCTTTCCAAATCATGTCCAACCAACTTTACCACAAGCGGGCTCCAATCAAAGTGTAAAACATCTCTCAGATGATTGGTGGAAACAGGATGTACCTGAGCTCAAATTTGTACACGTTGTATTGTTGGTTTTTATTATTGTTTTTTATTTTTGATAATTTTGCAATAATTTTAAGCAAACTTCACTTCGTCATTATGGGATTATGGGTTCTTATGTGTAACTTACATCCTCATTTTAAAATGAATTAATACGACAGAATGTGACCAAGCGAAGCACTGTGAATACTTTCTGAGGTCTCTTCCTCTAAAACAGTTCTTTCCTCCACACTGAAGCCAAGTGCATGCCCATATGGGATCTTTGGAGGTTGGAGCGCTGATATTGAAAGGTCTTTTATTTTACAATACAAACACTATTGCAAATACTCTGAACTGCACTGTGTCCTGAAGAATAAGCGCCATTAGAAGTTTATCTTCATGATCTAAGTAATGGTAATGCAACCTCTTAAACATTAATTCTCATTTTCTGCAAGAGATTTTCTATAAATATTGTTTTCAAAGTGACAAGTTAGACCGTTTGGGGAAATAACAACACATCAAAAACAGACGCAACACCGTCCCATGTATATAAAGTAAAAGAGTCCTAGACATGGCAAAGAATCGCTCCTGTCTGACACTTCTGGCAACACCTGTGGCCCAATAGGTCCAGTACCTTTTCTTTCCTTTCTCCCAAATGATAAAGAATATACTGCAGCTTTCTTCAAATCCAGTTTTATGAAAATAAAAGACTCTATTTAATCATAGTAATCCTTTTCACATTAAGCTGAAGATGCATTTCATTACAGGTTCTAAGGTCAGGAAGCAGCATCGACTTCTCAGCCAGAAGACTTTACATTATTCAGTCCGAGATCATTAGTTGCAAACATTATTAGCTCAAAGTTTTAGAGCTTTATCAGAGTTTGGGGTTAATGAAAAGAAATTACATGAAGTTATTATATAAATTATGCTCTTTGTCTTCTCTGTGGTTCAAGATATTCTAGAAAACACCTTTTAGGGTTGTGAAGAAACATGAAAAGGTTAGACCAAGTGACAAAGTGATAAATGAGCATGTTGTATAAAATAAAGACTATTGTTTTCTGGTCAGGTACATTTGTTCCTACAAACTATGTATAGCCTCTGAAAATCAGGGACATGTGTGGAAATGGCTGCAATTCCTATAAAGTTAATGTATTTTTTTTTTTTTTTTAAAAACCCTTGAATACAAACACACTACCATTTAAAATACAAATGATATATACATACATATGCAAACATATACCTATGTACCCCCTCAGACTGTATAAGTAATGAACAGTTGGAGGGTGAGGATTAGTGCATCTCAGAGCCATAATCCAGGATGAAACAAGGAGCATCCACAAATACATCAGGAAGATGCCCCCCTGAGATGAACTGCTGCAACAGTGCCCCAGGCAGCAAAAGACAGACTGTGATGAGAAAAAGGAAGAAAAAAATAGTTGTGGAAGACCATGCCCCTACATGAAATGTATCACCAACAGATACAAGAAGTAGATGTCATCAAGAAATCTGGCCAGTGGCTAAAGAAGACCTGCCTGAGGGACAGCACAGAGGTGCAAGAACAGGCCCAAAGAGGCAGATATCTACCACAGCCAAAAATACCCAAGTTGCAGTAAAAATGCTCCGGAGAAAATTCAGCAAATTGTAACAGGATGTGAAATGCAAGCTGGGACAGTGTTCACTGAAAGCCATAGCCAAGGTATGGATTAAAACTCCCCAAGTCCTGATGTGAGACACCTCCATAAGGGGTTGGGGAAAGTACAGCTAGGGTCCTGTGGGACTTTAAGTTCCAGGCAGATAAGCAGCTGCTGGCCAACCAACCATTCATGGTGGTGGTTGACAAGGAGCAGAAGGCAGCAGTTATGATAGGTGTGACAATCCCAGCTGACAGTCACATCAGAAAGAAGGAGTATGAGACGACTGTGAAGTACCAGGGGCCGAGGGAACAACTGGAGCAGATGAGGAAAGTGAAGTCCAAAGTGGTCCCAGGAGGGATCAGGTAAGATACTGTGCAGAGCCTATAAAACTCCCAGGCCCACAGCTGAGGATCTAAGGTTGAAGGGAAAAAAAAAAACACCTACCCCATTCTCCCCTCTTCATAAATACATGTATTAGCTGTCAGTCTTCCATATCAGTCTCGCATTTGTAAGTTCTTGAACCCTCAATTTATTGAGAATAAATTAAAAAAAAACCAACAACTGGGAACACATTTTTTGCTATTTAAACTTGGTGACCTTCTTAGCCGGGCACATTAAATGTAGCTCAGACTTGGAGAGCACACAGAGAGAGGGCTGTTTTATCATGCCGGAGACACTGGCAAAGGAGAAGCCATTGATCTGTGAAACCACAATGTGAAACTTCTGCTCTGCTTTTTGAGCAGTGTGTGTTGACTGCAAGTCTGAAAGGAAATGGAAACTTTTTCATCCTAAAGGTTTGAATAACTTATACACGTATAACTTGCACTTTCCGTCTATATACTGTGCTATGAACAAAAAGGACTGGGCGAACCCTCCTGTTTGCAGTGCGCCCAGTGTGGTTTTAATTTTTTTTACCCTGTCACCCTTGTGCACGCATGTGGAGCTTGATGAAATGTAAAAAGGCCCATAGTGTTAGATCTCAGTCTCTATTAATCTGTGTTTATAAAATAACCATGGTTTTCATTGGCTTTTCCACTCTCTGCAGGCCTGTTTTTTTTTTTTTTGTGGGCATGAACTGAAGAATACTTGGCTTGGGGATAGTTTCTTTACTTACTACTCATATGTTTTGTGACCAGCCTGTAGCTTTCAAAGTACACTTAAACGCAGCAGTTGCAAATGTGTTTCTGATATGTATAAAGGAAAGTTATGTGAGAGAAAGGTTTGTTCTATCTAGCCATCAAATGAGGAAAGGCTGGGAGGGAAAGAGACTGAAAGCAACAGGGCCTAACAAACATGAGTGATTGTCCTTTCAGTTGTTATCAATTGCATTGCCAGTAGGTCACCTTCTGCACTTACCAGTAAGCCCAAAAGACCATTATCGTTCATTGTACTTAGCGATAAAACTGTATTAATCCAGATTTATGCAGGAGTAGTGGCCATGGGAAACATCTCTAGTGGCAAATGTTCTAAGTTAGCAAACGGAGCTTTCGAAATGCTTTATGATGTGAAAGCATGACCAAGTGAATTTGGTGCATAATCTTAACAACACAGCACGTGAAAACAAGAGTAAACGGTGAGTAAAAGCAGTAGAGACGAAAGTCCAAAAGATGGGTTTCAGACTCATGTGTCACAGTTGAAAATAGGATGACTTGTGTCTCTGCAAGCCATCCAATCTCCTAATGTGGACTTTTGGGGCTGTTCTAAACTCTGTAATCTTGTGTTCAGCAGGGCAGAACGACCACTGCTAAATGAGGTGAGCACTGCCTACTGCAGTATTTCTGAAAATGTGGGATGCTGAACAACTGAAGGTGGAGTGTGGATACACAGGTGACAAAATATAGAGTGAAACTATGCTGATTTTTATTTGCCCACAGTTAGTCCTGGATTTTTCTAACTGATTAAAATAAATAAAAACTGTCCGATGAGGTGCAAGCTCATTTTGACTTGGAGCATGTCCCGAAAAAGTTTGAGAACCACTGACATATTGGTAGGTAGTGGAAATGCTACCTGACACCCTTTCAGTGGGCCGGTAACACAAGAGGGCAGCTTAAGTTCCCTGCAACAACAAGAAGTCTGTTTGTTGTTGCTGTCCGTTGTCACCTTTGAGCAGTCTCAAGAATTTATAACATGGAAATCCCTTGTTCCCATTGGTGCTGTTGTTGTCCTTTAGTTTAGTCCTGGCAGTGGAGGAGACAGAAGCAATTATATACAGAGACTTTGTATGGAGTTGAAAGAGTGTGGTAAAAACATAGCTGTCCACTGTACGCATTGTCTGTGCTTCTAGTCTGTGTGCTTTTCTTGAACTGCTTCCTCTTTGTTGTGAATGCAGCTCTCGATGCTTCATCCCTGTTCTTGACAAACTTTAAGCCAGTCAGCATTAAATGCATGCATAGTGTCACCATCTCTTGCCATGGCTGTTTGAGCTTTGGCAAACCACGAATCTGGCCACATTCCACAGACGTATGAGGAGAAAAAGCAACATTGCCATTGAATTTTGTTGCCCTAAAAAAAGCACTAAAAACGTAATACTTAACATGGTGATCTTCATGTTAAGTGCTAAGCAAGGAAATTCAAGTTCCTTGAAGAAAGTAATTAGTTACGTCTTACTGATTACATCTCCAAAAAAGTAATCCTGTTAGATTACTGATTATTTATTTTCAAAAGTAATTTGTTACTTAGTTAGTTTTAAAAATGATACACAACCTGAACACTTAATAAAGCAACAGACCTTTCAGTCCAATTCTATTTCTTTTCTGCACAATCCATCATATAAAACTGAATTAAATGGAAAAATCTCTTTTTAAAAAGTATGTAACTTAACTTTATGTACATTGCATTACGCAAAAATGAAATGATATGCAACAGTTTTTGACTCGAAGTAATTTGTATAACATTTAAAACTATTTTCTGCATAATCCAGTATATCACATAAAATAATTTTTGGTGTTTACACTC
Organism: Hemichromis elongatus; assembly: GCA_015108515.1. NCBI lineage: Eukaryota > Metazoa > Chordata > Actinopteri > Cichliformes > Cichlidae > Hemichromis > Hemichromis elongatus. The sequence continues at coordinate 25,182 of VUQR01025370.1, read as the reverse complement.
TTTCAACTAGATGCAAGTAAAACAGCAGAAAATAAATAAACTCAAAGATTCAGCGGCACAAAGTCCTGTTGCTCTTAAATCCATGTTTTACCTATTTAGCAGGAGTGGGCCTGGTGGGGGGGTGGGGGGGGGATCCGGGGGGTTTCACTGTGAAGTTCACATTCCCATGGCAGTGCGCTAGGTAGTTGCTTAGATTTGAAGTTTAATTTTCGCTGTAGAAAGAAATTTTCTTCCCATGCAGAGTGAACAGTGGACGCTAATGTTTTTGTCAATATTTACAGAATCAAACTCAAAATAATGTCTCTGTGAAGGTTCTCAGTCATCCAGCTCCTTAGACTCAAAGTAATGTCAGTACTTCCAAGCTTTAAACGCTGCATGGTTGTACTCTCTCCCGCGCTTCATATTATCCATCATTGATCTGCGACGGTTTAGTAACGCAGTGTGCTTACGGGAAAGTAACAGTAATCTAATTACTTTCTTCAAAAGTAATCCATTACCTTAGTCATTACTTGAAAAAAAGTAATTGGATTACGCATTACTGTTACTTGCAAAGCGTTACTGCCAGTCTCTGGTGCCAAGTGGGACTTAAACTTATTTCGCAACACTGAATACAGAGCTGTCCCACTACACGCCACAACAGAATGGATACAGAGTCTTAGCAGTGAGGACGCTATTTGCTCACCTCACAGCTTGGACCAGGAGAAAGATAAATTAAAACAGTAATCTGTTCTTATTTCTTTCTATTTTGATAGAAAAATGGGAAGTAGGTGTGGTGATTTATTCCCTCCGCTAAGGAAGATGTTATTAGTTGAATTTGTGAAATCATTTTGCCATCATAAAATTTTGTGTAGAGTGACTCATGTTGACAATTCATTCAAAGTCTCAAAGGTCCACAAGGATTTATTGGCCGAAAAAAAAAAGTATAAAAAACTTGTAATTTGTTGTTAACTTAGAAAGTACATTTATGTCACATTTGATCTCTGATCAACACGTTCAGCTGAAAGGCCAAGGTGTTAATAATGATGTTCTTGTTAGTATGTTATTCTTGCTAGTATTGATAACATATTGGCATGCAGGGAAAATTATATAGGAATTCTAAATAGCACAGTATTTTATTATGACATTGTGATGTATATTGCATTACAATGTTGATTAGGTATACTTAATCCTGATTAAGTATAATTTTTAAACAAAATATATTTGTGATCAAAAACTATATTTCACTTGATATTTTTCCCTAAACGTTTTAAATGAATTTACTAAATAAATCTTTGTAGTCAAAATTGTGTTAAGTACATTACAAATGGTTTCAACAACAAAAACCTGCAATTTGCACCTATATTTACTGCATTACAGAGTTTAACCCAAATCAGTAGTTCTCACTCAAGAGCTTTAAAGTCAATATTTCATATGACGATCTTTATTCTTTATTCGATCTTTACACTTAACATAGACTGAACTCTCATTGTCAATACTGCAATTTCATTAAGTAGTCTTCAGGAATAGTTCTTCAGGTTTTACGAAGGACAAGACAAGCTCTTCTCTGGATGCTGGCTGCCTTTTGTTTTGGTGTCTGTTAAGATGATCCCCTACTTTCTCAATAATGTCGAGGTCTGGACTCAACCCTACCACTGAGGCCATTTCTGGTGCAGCTTCAAAAAACACTAGATGGACTACAGAGCAGAATGCATCTGCCAAGTCTTGTGTCAGGTCTATGCTGGATTATTTCCCATAGGGCATGGCTTTGAGATACTGTTCAGCTGCTAAAGACATTTTCAGACCTGTTACTTATTCTTTAGTCCTCTACTTATCTAGTTTTTCAAATGTTTTTAAGTACACACTGCAAACTCTGCCAAGAGGTGCAACGTTTTTGAATAATAGTGCTTTGGGAATAATCTCATAAGTCTAAAAAGATGAGAACGTCTGGATCTTTGGAAGCAAAATATAAAGAAATCAGGGTTGGCTTTTACACTATACTGTATTACATCTGGCTTGGGAGTACCTGGAGGGGGTGGGGGGGGGGGGGGTGTCACACAGCTGATGGAAATGATCCTGCATAGACTGAATAGTACCAGCAGTCAGCAAATGGAGGTGTAAAAACACGGACACTTTCCCATCCATTTTGTCCCATATGTTATCCCACATGTCTACAAGCCAGCAGCACATGAGCGGCACACATCCCCCAATCCAAACCCCTCCAGCAGACACACGCAGCCTCTGGATCCGCCACAGATATAGTATCACGGAGACTGTTACATTTGAGCTGCAAACACCTCCATTTTCCATCGCTCGCTCTGGTATCCCTCCATCACAAGCTGAGCGGGCCATCAGAATGCTATCACACCTCAGGCAATCAGAGATACAGTCATATGTCACAAATCGGTGTCAGCTCTTATTATAGTGGGGAGGGGGCTGAAGGAAAGTGAAAACTCACTTATCAGAAAGGACATAGCTGTGACCCCCCCACCCCCATCCATTTCTCCATTTGCCCGACCCATACTGGATATCACCTTTTTCCTTCACAGGCCAGCAATATTTGACCAATAATACAAATGTAATACCTCTCCCCTCTGCCGTCCGCCACAATCTCAGTTGATTTAATGGACCTGTAAGCTGCCAGTATAGTTTATTCAAAGCTTTTTAAAGGATGGGAAGTAAACCTGCAGGAGTGAGAAGGACATGCAGGGTGTCATCGCCTCTTTCATACAGTAACATTGACTATTATCAAATTATTTGTTGGCAATTGCTGTGATTTATTGCTTGGTGTTAGCTTTGGCCCAGTTTAGCAAGGGTGGTATGGGAAAAGTTTTCATAACTCTTATCACCTTTTCGTATTTATTGCATTTGCTGTCGCCTTGGGGTGTTTTCTGTTCAGAGCGTTTCTAAAACAAAAGTTTTTAGGGCCACGTTTTCACAGGTCGTCGAAATACTGAAACTAATATAGAGTTTAGTAACAGGAGGTTGGTGTTGGTTTTCATTGAACATATTAAATGCAGAAATCATTTCCATAATGATATTTACAATACTGAACCGTGTTTTAACAATGAAACATCCGCCTAATTTGAAAACAGTCGAGGCATTTGATTCACAACAGCACATTTAAAAACTCGTAGCAAAAGAAGCAACAAAAGGCTGGAGAAGTAACACACTACAAAGAAACAGCTGAAGGAACATCTTGTGACTAATTAGGTTCACTGGCAACAGGTCAGTAACACAACAGAGTATAAAGACATTATCTTAGAGAGGCAGAGTTTCTCAGAAATAAAGATGCACAGAGGTCGGCAATCTGAATCAAAACTGCATTTACTGTATAATTTGTAAAGCATTTCTAAAATGATGTTAGTCAGTGTGAAATTGTGAAGACTTTGAATTCCTCATCTCCAGTGCAAAACACCATCAAAAGAGTCAAAAGATTCCAGCAATCACTGTTGAATGTGAACACGGTTCGCTGTGCCATTTCAAACTGCAGGTTAAGAAGAAGCCATATTTGAACATGATGCTCGCTTCTCTGGATTAAAAGCTCATTTAAATTTGACCGAGGCAAAATGGAAAACTCTTCTGAGGTCAAAAGAATCAAAATGTGAAATTCTTTGTGGAAAACATGCATGTTTGCATCCTCTGGACTAAACAGTAGAAGGGCCGTGCAAATTATTTGCAAATCATTGCATTTTATTGTTATTCACATTTCAGCGTAACTTATTTTTTCCTAAAAGGGCACTTTGTGCTTTATCTTCTTCAATAATAAAGTTTTCTAAACTACAGTATGTACAATGAAATTAATTGATAGATTCACTAAAGTGGCAAAAATCGTTGAACTCACTACAAAAATCAAATGACCTGACATTACAGGAAAGAGTGAAATCTATATCTAGTGCTTGTACTGGAGATGCATTTTATTTAAAAGGTATTTTAAAAAAATATTTAAAAGTACATGCTCGCTTTAAGAAAAAATGAATTAAAGAACTTTCATAATGCATCTTTGGTTTATGATCCATTGACTTTGCTGATCCAGACTGTAGCCTTTGTAGCCTGGGGTTATGGTAATGTTTGATGATAAACATATCGCACTGCATTTGAAGCTCTCACAAGAGATTCTGCTCAGAGCTATCCATATTTAAATAGTGACTTTATGTAGCATTATGCAGCATGGGCATTTTTCATTGCAGAAACAATTACATTAAAGTTCTTATATCCAGATATCCACTAAAGTACTGAAGAAGTGTCTTGGATGAGACGGGAAATGTCTTCACAAACTTAAATAAGTATAGTTGCCTTTGTTTTTCATGTTCTTAAGATGATTATTTAACCGTTTAACAACCAATAAATAAAAAAAATAGCCAGAAATTTTTGATCTTTTGGAAATGAGATGTTGAATAACCCTTAACAAAATCCACAAAAATTGTTTTGCTGTATCATGTTGTTTATGAAATATTTTTATTTTATATTTATTATGTATTTTGTATTCCACTTGATACATTGGGCGTTTTTGGCAAATTTTTGTTAACAACAATGTTAATTTAAGACGAAAGAGTTTTGTCCATAACATTTTGAAATTATGGCAAGTATTGATCATGCTGATGAGAGAGAGGTCTCAGAAACTCATGTAGCAAATATGATACATGACATTATAGGGTTGAATCCTATGACCGTGGCCACCCCTTTAAAATCGCTGTGCACCCATTGGCTTCCAGCAGGTTAACGCACCGTGTCACAAAGCTCAGATCAGAATAAACAAATTCATTGTAAAGGAACACTACAGTTGCGTCAACACACAGAACCCTGCTAAAGGACAGACTGGTACACTACATCTTCTGGGTTTATCACATGACAGACACTACAGCACACACATAGAAGACATTCTTTCTGAGCACAACAAACCTGGTTGTGAAACGACTGTCTCCAAATTTGATCCATCTGTCCCTGTAACATGATATCCCATGCTCCTTACGATGCCCCTGGCAATATAAGCAGTTATCAGCCGGAGACATCGACGTTATTGGCCACTGTGTTTTGCAGTCAGCAGGACGAGCTTCCTCTCAGTGAAAGGAGGCTGGTTCTCCACGTCACCATCTTCCATTTTCCACAGAAAGAAAACACGACGAAGTTCCAATGTGGTTGTTGTCCTTAAATGTTAAAATGTTTTATCAGTGTTACAAAACACATTTAGTAATGAAGGGGGAAAAAAAAGAAGCACCTTCTTGTGTTAACAGCTGTTTAAGGCAAAGCACAGCAGTATTATGTACACCAGTTAGCAGCACACCATGGAAGATGGTTGCATTTCCTGACAATGATCAAACTTATTGTTTTCATCATGTAGTTTTGTTGTTTTGAATCTATGATTTAATTCATAGATTAGTGAAAGTCTACGATGAATGGGTTCGCAGATTAGATAAAATGTTCTGTTTTACTGATTTCCAACTTCACATTTTTATTCTGAGACCCCACCAGTATGGTAGCATGATTCATGTTTCAGAAAAACACTGCTTTTTCCTAACACCACGACTAGGTACAACCCCTCAAGTCCAGCTCTGTTTGACAGAGGCTGTTTTATCTTTCTTTAGGACATTCCTGTCTTTGATCCAACTTCTTTTTCCTGATTGGTTTATTTGTTTCTGAAGTTTTGAAGAGCAGCTGGGTGGAAGCTGCAGTGTTCAGAACCAGAACTGTGAGCCAGAGAGCACCACAAGGATATCCACTCTCTTTCTTTTATCTTTTTCTGCGTACTCAGTCATAAAATGCATGACACATTCAAAAAGTCAAACAGAAATTTGAAGCAGCTATAGCATTCCATCAAAGAGGATGAAACCTATACATGGAGTTAGGCACTAAAAGCAAAAAGTCTCATTCATGCAATCACACCTGCATCCGTGGAGCTCTACCATTCAAATCATGGTTATTATCCATCCATTCATTCTCTTATCCAATTCAAGGGGCTGGAGTCTGTCCCAGCTACTATAGGACTGCATGTCTTTGGATTATGGGAGGAAACAAATTTATGAAATTTGTGTCACTTCTTTAACGTGTCTGTACCAAACTGTAAAAGTTACATTGTTCTCTTTTAAGAATCTATTAACAGAAACACTTGTGTTACCTTGCAGTACATTTCGACTCAATTAGCTCTTTTCAAACATCAATCACTCTGCTGTAGACCAGCAACTCCCATGTTTAGTGATTGCTTTGTGACCAGATTGTGACAACCATGGCCAAATATGGAAATATAACATAAAGAACACTTTCATAATGCTGCTGGAGCATTGGTGCGTTTGTGTGTCTGCATACTGCAGGAGAGTCAGCTGACTTGGAGCTACTATAGAGGGAGAGGCTCTCTCATCACTCCACACTGTAGTTCAAAGGACAGTGTAGTGAGAGAAAATCAAAAACTGGCACAGCTATTACAGGATAAATAAAGTTTTTACTATTTAATGTGACATTAACCTATATCAGTACAAACAGTAATGCCTCATCCCATATCTCATTTCTCAGAAACACCAGACTGCCAAGTTTTACTAGTGAGAGTTTGAATGCTGAGACACACTCAAGGACCCTGGGAGTGCCCAAAACTCAAACAGGTATAAACTCATAAAACGCATCCACACAAAAGCTGGACACAATTCTAGGACCATCCATTTTCTCCATGAAATAGTCCACGGTGAACCAAGATGAAAGCAATATTCTTGTATTAAGGCAGACATATCATAACTCAGAAGTACCCAGCAAACGTGGCTGAAGCACCAAAGTCTAGAACAGAGGTCGCGTTATGTCAGTGGCGAATTGTACTTAGTAGTCAGTATAAACTTTTAATGATATAAGCCTGCATATGATAGAATACTGACATGTTGACCTTGTGATGACTCAGACTGTTGTTTCTCTTAAGACGTTTGCTCGTTCTGTTATCAGAATAAGGAGAGGAGCAGCTCGTCCTGTGCTCAGTGTGGGAAAGGGGCAGTTCTCTTCAGTCATAAATAAGAACTGCTAAAGTAGTTTCACTCCCTACCAGGAAGGGGGAGACGCTCCTCGCACACATACAGGGAGTGCAGAATTATTAGGCAAATGAGTATTTTGTCCACATCATCCTCTTCATGCATGTTGTCTTACTCCAAGCTGTATAGGCTCGAAAGCCTACTACCAATTAAGCATATTAGGTGATGTGCATCGCTGTAA
>VUQR01025370.1:0-17767 GCA_015108515.1 Hemichromis elongatus | reverse complement strand
AAAACATTCAGCTTTGATATTAATGAGTTTTTTGGGTTCATTGAGAACATGGTTGTTGTTCAATAATAAAATTATTTCTCAAAAATACAACTTGCCTAATAATTCTGCACTCCCTGTATACTCACACACAACCACACACGCACATACATACACATCAATAGTCATGAACAAACGCACTGTTGTAAATAAAGACCAGGGCAAAAGCAGAGCGCGAATCGCAGGGCCCCAATCTCGTGTGAGCGCTCTGCGATTGCCCTTGCTTGCAAGTTAATGTTACAGCGTGTTTTTTCACTCTGTGACTCTTCGCTGAAGAAATGTTTTAGAATACATCTCTTAACACGTTAGTCTCTCATAAAGTCGGAAATAAAGATCAAAATATTACCAAAAAAAGGAATTAAATGCATTTGTCCTTGCTTTTACAAAACAACAACTGCTGTAAGCATGTGGTTGTAAACAGATGACCGCAGGACGCCTTCTCCATGTTTGGCCCAACTTTAAAAAAAAAAAAAAAAATAAACTCTAGTAAAGCATCTATTAAAATTTTACCCTTTTCCTGTACACAGTCTCAGTATCAGAGACTCGTGGCTCAGGAATGGTCATTTTTTCACATTATTATGAATGCAGATTTTCAAAGGAAAAGGTTGAAAAGCCAAGAAACATATGGTGCTGAAATCAATGCTGAAATCTTGGCAGGGTACTTTCAAGCCCCGACTTCTGTGGTTAAGCTGTAATTGCATAGCTTTCAAAAACAAAAAAACAAAGCAATTTTATACAATTTATAGTGTTTATTTTTTAACAATAGCCACTTGATGCTTTTACATTCTGGACCTTTACACAGAAGATGAGAAATGCTTGTGATCTATAATAATTCAGGTTTATACTTTTACGGCACTGGTATGTAGAACCCTGCTCACACTGCTAACTATTGCTTTTGCAGCTTTTTTGTTTTTTTCTGGTGTTTGCATAAATTGCAGTCCATTTGACCTTTCAGGGCCACCGTAGCTAACACTTTGTACACATGAAGTTACTGGTAAACTAAACATCTCCTACTGCCACTGCTTTACACGTAGTTGGCAAAACACTGACAGACTTTTATTGTGAAACAGTCACCGGAGATACAATGTGCTGCAATTAGTGCTGGTTTATCAAAACACTTAAAAAAGCAACAACATTTGCATTATTTAGTGGATTAATTTATGGCTAATGAAAGAAGGAGGAGCGAACAGTTTCTGATTGAAGAGCTGCTGCACACCAAGGGAATTGTTTGTGTGGAAAACTGCACACACTGCATAGATCAGATGCACATAACATGGCATCCTCGACTAACCAATGAGAATTTGACTGGCTGTGCTGTAAACATGCTCCGGTGGCTCATCTGTTGTGGAACGTGAAGGAGGGCTGGCCAAAATATCAAACAAAGATAATGTCTGTATCCAAGCACGTATTTTTAGGAGAAATTGCAACATTTGTCCTCAAAGACTTTGGCTTTGACTGCACATTTTCTATTTTTGAATGTGTGAGAGAAATACACCCAAGCAGGACAGAAGAGCAGCAGAGCCGCAGAGGTATTAAGGCTCTATGATCTAAATATTATTCCATGGGGAGTCTTTTATGGATGCTTTAAATTGGGTGATTTTATGACTGCAGTAGTCCATGTAATATAATCACATTAAACCTGCTAATAGAAACTCCTAAATTCCCCTTATGCTCACCTGATTACTACAGATCTGAAGTGGGAAGGAAACTGTGATGACCAAACTAACTGTAATTAAAAGAACTTGAAGCAGACTAACCCAAATGCTACTAAACAATAGTTATCTGTTGACCCTTCCTTTGTCACCGTAGCCCTTTGTGATGCTGCCTGTCCTCTAGCTACATGTACGCTGTAGCTTTATATCCTGCCAGCCTATCTGGCTGCCTGAGGGCACTTAAGGTGTCTACTACTAATTCCACCTGAGCCCTTAATTACCCCATTAATTTAGACTGACAGGGTAGGTTAAAACCCCTCTGTGATCCCCAGGCTCTATACATGGACATTAGCCACTGAATGGGAGGCCATAACCTCAGTCTCTCTCCTTCAGACCCCTGAGTGTTTAACAAGGTTTATACCTAATCCACAATTTTATCTTTATGGATCTTGAATCTGTTTCCGTTGAACGAGTTGAAAAGCAGCATAATTATTGATTGGATTACAGTTAAACCAACATCATCTGGGCTACAGTGAAAGTCTTGTTTGAAAAATGGGTTTAGGGACATTAGGCATGAAGTGGCAGCTAAGCTAGGGATAGCCTTTCTCCCCCTTATGAAACCATCAGTTGAGGATTTCTACTGTGGCTTTAGCTAAGCCACCTCCTATCCGGATCCTTTCTATAAAGACGGTCATCGAAGGACAGAGCGCGAGAGACGTACAATGGCTTGAAGCCTCCTGGAGATCATATCTAGACAGAAGAGTAATAAGGAGAGGGCTGAGAGGAGGGTTATTGGTCTGGCTGGATGACACGCAGGAGGAAGAAGGGCCATCACACATGTCCAGCCTTGACTGCTTGGTATTAATGGAAGAAGGGGGGAGATGGACAGACAAAGATAGAGAGGAGACACTGAGGAGGTGATAGTGAAGAAATGGCAGAGAGGAAGATTGATGGTTGACTTGCCTCAGCGAAGTGATATTTTTTTTTACTCCCACACGGACAGCATGCAGGAACCTCCAGCCCTGTAACAGATGGTGATGGAGGACGATGAGGATAGAATAAAGATGGAATGAGAAATGGTGAGATAATGGTGATTGTGGGATGAGAAGGAAATTCTTGAACAGAGGTGAGGAATAAGAGACTTTTATTGATGATAACTGAAAGTTAGAAAAATATTGGTTTGAAATTGGAGGCCTAAGTCTGGGTGTGTTTATAGAAGAGCGGAGGGTGGGCTTTGTTTCATGTGGATAACGGCTCAGCAAAAAAATTATAAACAGCATAATTCCAAATGGTATCATGTGGAGTTATGCAATTAGCTAATAGATATATATGTTTTATTTGGTAATGCTTGTGGTGTCTAAGTATAAATCAATTAAATGCACTCAAGCTTCAAGAACCAAACAATTAATCTGACAGTTTTATTGGCACCATTATAGTTAGTGAGGGTTTTAACAAAGGTTGAGCAATGGGCGATGTGATCTGCTCTATTCTGCAGTCATTTTTAATGTGACTCTAGCTGATCTTTACAGAACTGCTGCTGTCTTTAACCTACATTTTGGTTCATTTATCCAAAAACATGAAAACGAGAACAACTCGGTTGCATTAAATCTCAATTTTTGTGAGGACAGTGTGCGAGGGCATTCGTATTAACACACAAATGACATTTTGGTGTGTTTTGTGTTGAAGATATGTAAGATTGGAAAGCAGCTGACAATAATTAAAAAGGTGTCATAGACATGTACAGTTGATCAATAACACTCACCTACCCACACACTCTCACACACTGGCTCGTATCATGCAGTATCACTGGATCCTGTCCAGCTTGGGTGGCTAAATCGGAACGTGATGGACATTCGTGTGCATCGGTATAGACTCGATGTTGCCAAATAGCCATGGCACACTTTTCAAGCTTTGGCGGTAAATGCATTACAAACATGCTGCTTAAAATGAATTGCATCTTAATTATTTTGTTTAAATCTAATGACACACCAGGCAGAGCCAAAACTATGAAAAGTGTGTCAGTGTCAGAATATTTCCAGGCCTACATGTAAAATATTTTCCATTAATTTAACATGTACATTTCACATAACATTGAACTGACAATGTCACACCAGCTTTATATTGCATATTGCCCTAAAAATACAGAGACATGAATTTGGTTCATAATGCCCAGGAATGGACTGAAAGGATGAAAATTAATAATTAGACCGTGGCATGACCAAAATGACTGCAAACGTCTGCAATCCTCATGGGATCTTGTTGCCTTTGAAAGACAATGACCGGTCAGCAGCCACTCTGTATGTTGCCATCTTTAAAGCAACTTTGGTGCATCAAGACAGTAAATAAATGGCAGTAAAATAGAGTCAGTCTGCTATCAGTTTCAAGTGTATGGAGTCATATTGGCATTTTTTGTTTGTGATGATATGCCCGTTAACTGAAAACTGCAAATTGATGATGCCATGTTACATGCACAGATATTAGCATGAAGCAGAAATTCACTTTAATTACTTACATTCAAGGATTTTTGACCAGCAGTTCCTCCAGAAATGGTCACGTAGTTGGTGAAGGACGGCAATTTAACAAAAAAAAATGACACAGGTGCTCGACAACATTTATTTTATATAGTAGTTGAAGCAGAATACGACCAGCTGACAAGTCCTCTACTGCAAAGAGATACATTGCAGACAAATTGCAGTAATCAGCACCGACTCACTCCTATTGATTTCAACATATTGGCAATCTGTCTGCATTTATAAATTAGAAGGCAATTATTTGCAAACCTTTGTCAATCTAGCAGAGGGATTGCAGTTAGACCGTAATTGTAACCTCAGGTAAACCAGTGCAATCACCTTGTGATTCGAGGTGGTCACCCAGAGTTTGAGGGTGCTGTATGCCTGACCTCTAGGCAACTAGCTGGTCGCTGCAACTACTTGCAATTAGCCTCCAACAGCAAAAAAAACCAAAAACAAAAACAATTATTAGTTCAATTATTAGGCAATCACCCATCCTAGTTGCAAGGAGGTTGCTGTCCTACCCTACTGCTACTGAGCTATTAAGCAAATACATTTAAAAACAAACAAACCCTCAAACAATCACTTTTACTGAAAATGAGAATAAGCCACAACTATAACTAAGTATGTGTGTTTTTCCCAATGTTTTTGGATCTTCCTCTGTTTAGTCTTAGCTTTTCTTCTGTCATTTTAAATGTTGGAGGTGGAGTAGCGGGCAGATGTTTCATGATTTGCAGTGTTTGCATGAGCATGATCGGCATGGTGGCGAGAGCAGGAGACTCACGCTTAATAAGGTCTCTATCAAATCAACCCTGCTTGTCATTACCATATCATCTTTATTCAAGCTGATTGTTCATAGTGTCCAAAATGACCTAGCTTCTGAGAAACAGACCAGTGATCCCAACAAGCAGTCCGCCACCCACCCAGTCAGTAGTACTTGTTATATGATCTTATTCGAATGTCAATGATATCACTGCTCAAGTAGATGAGAAGTTGGAAAAAAAGAAGTTTAAGGGGACAAAACTTCATCAAAGCAAACCAGTATTGTGGCGGGTCCGGGCCCTGATCGATGCAGACAATTTTACAGATAGCAACAGTGCAGAGATGAAAAGAGCACTGACTCCACATTAGCGTCTGAGTTGAAGACACAGGTGGGTTTTTAACCTGTCGTTTTTCTAATTCCAAACGTGACAGGGAGTCCCAAGTCGTTTTCTCAGGCAAACAGCCTTATTACATTCACAGTGATCATTTTCTGTCCATCGGGCAGAGGTAATTAGGTTCCCTACTCACACTGTCTCTTTCGGTGTCGATGATATCTCATCAAAGAGAGTGCACTATATAGACAGTAAAATGAGGGATTATTATAGAAAATATAGCCTGTGGGCGTTCCTGCCAATGACAGCCACCAGCCATGCATTCATGTGTGTTCAAGAATGTGTCCTCAGAGACCCACACAATGCACTTGGAAACAGATATACAGGAAAATGGCATTATTACTTCACGTTCAAACCATTTGCATTTTAACTCTCTTGTGTCGTAGATCAAATTCAAGGATTTGGCAAAATAACTTGTTTCTGAAAGGAAGGTTAGGAGGTCACAAAAAATGTATCTTTGTTTTCAGAGCATCTTAAAACGGCAAAATGTGGCTTCTGAGTACAGAAATCGTGGGGTACATAAACAGTGTGAGGCGCTGTACTTGCATATGATGCAGACGAGCCCTGTTGTTTAGGTCGCGCTTGCTGTTGTTGTGATTGTCCTTACAGTGTGTCCTCTGATGTCAGTCAATAGTTTGGTACCTGCGGATGTGACTCCTCTGCTCTAACACACGACGAGGGACCTGCCGTGTACTCTGTAGGACCGGCTCACTTCCCTTCTTTGCTCGCCTCCCTCTCCGCACCCTCTTCTCTCGTCCGTGGGTTATCCGCGTAGGGCGGCACCGTAATAGGAATCTGGCATTTCAATCTCACCTGCAGATGCGACCTCTTCTCCTTTCTCACCTTCACACTTTAACCTTCAGTGTTTACACTCTTTTGGGACCTCTGAGTACCTGCAGTCCACCCCTGAAAACACAATTCAAATGTCAGAGTGAGCCATGAAGCTATGCGAGGGACAGAGAGAGAGAGAGAGAGAGGCCACCAAGCAGAGGCTCATTTTTTATTGGTTTACTGCGAGGTACTGACAACAAGCTTAAAAGCACTTTTTGTCATCCTGACTTGCCCGCGTTCCAGAAATGTCCGGGATCGGGCCACAGGGCAGAGGTGATTTTGTTGTAACTGACATTTTCTGCAGTAGCCTTCTTCTTCTTCTCGTTCCTCTTCTTCTTTTTTCAGGCTCAGTGAACTGAGAGAAAATGACATTTAATTACAGGAGAGCAGTCACGCAGTTCAGCTAATTACGATCCCGGGAGTTCAGTCATCATATCTAATTAACTTTCACTTTCATGAAAGCTTAATGCAGCACCATAGCTAGGCACCACATGTGCCACACTTCAGGAGTATTGACAACTCTTTGGAAATTAATTTTAAAGAATTTTCTTCTCCTCGTTTTCCCATGTTTTTTTTTTTAAATGCAAGAAAACAGTGGAGGCATTTTTAAAAAGTGTTTTGTTTGCTTGTTTTACCTCTAAAGCCACAGAAGAAATTCAAGATTGACCTAACCTTGCATTATGCTTAAATAGAAATGAATATAATCAATCACTTGGATGGTGGTGGCAATTCATACTGATATTGATTGTTAAATGCACTCTGCATAGTCTGATTCACATTCATTATGACACTCTCAGAGGACAATCAATTCATTATTATGCTTGCCCTTGACCATGTTGTTCATGTGCTTACTGGGGCATAATCCTCAAAGTGCATGTGTGAATTTTTTGTATTGTCATTTTTCTGCAAGATCAACATGGAGACTTACGTCTTGATGGCTTTGTGCAGTCCTTTGTTACTAGCTTCACGCCATAGCGATGCATATTGTTTTTCTCAGCCACTTCTCACAAGGCTCTGTGCAGTCCTGTGAAAAAAACTAACCGCACTTTTGCCGCTTCCAAAGGAGTTAAAACGGCAGGTAAGAAATCAAAAAAGATCCAAAGTTGTATCTCAGAGTGTATTGTCTCAGTTTGTGCTTTAAACCTCAAAGTTCATGACACTACAATTCGGGAAAAAAGAAAGTAACAAGTATAGCTTTTTATGAAGGCTTTCCCTCTAAATAAAATATGGCTGCACGGCATACACATGCATACAAACTTGTAAACAAAATACAAAACCTCTGTAACGATATCCTTTGAACACACAAAGCCAAAGTGGAGATGTTTGGCCATGATGCACCACTGCACCACATGTGGCAAAAACCAAACACGGCATATTAGCATAAACACCTCCTACCCACTTTCAAGCACGGTGGCGGCGTGGTGATGATTTACGCTGGTTTTGCACCTGGGCACCTTACAGTCATTGATCCAGCTGTTAACTTTTCTGTGTATTCTAGAGTCAAACGTTTGGCCGACAGCTTAAGCTTGCTCCGAACTGCATCAAGCTGAACAGTTTTCCTTTTTTTACTAATAAAATGGAAACATTTTCACACTGTTGAAGACATGCGTACACAAACTACTGTTAGGTTGATGAAGCGTGCATGCCAGCACATATTTTGTTCCTACCAGTGTGCATTACTTAATCCGAATCATTCTGAACTCAGACTCAGGCACAGTCTGCATACAGTTTTTACACTGCCAAGGCCCCATTTTTCTACATGAGGAGACATATTTAACTCCAGGTTAGGAAAGTGGTTATGATGGGAAGAGTGAAACAGAAATCCTAGCTCTAGCGCTAAAAGACTTTTGGAATATCTTTTCTCCTGAGACACTCAAGGTTCAAGGAAAAAACAATAAGACCTTTTAAAGTAACATAATATTAGATAAGGAATATTGGCATATGCTAAAAATAAGGTTGAAGCCTACAACTTTACAATTAGTATTTTCATTTCTTAGTATGTTTTATTAATCTAATTCTGAAGATGCTATACGTAAAAAATTATTGACTAAATTATTTTTATTATTATAATCATTATGAAATATAAAGATGTAGGCTTCAACCTTTTTATTTTAAACATATACCAGTTTATGCATTTACTGTGTACATGTTACATACAGCGTTTTAATGCTGGACTAAATAAAAAATCACAATTTTAAATGGAATTAAATTGCTGATCAAGATAAATTTGTTTTGTTCATGTAGGCTCCAAGGTTGGTCCACCTGACCAGCTTGTTTGTTTCAAAGCTGACCTGGACTAACACAGTGAATACAAAGTCCTTACACCGAACCACGGAGGTGTGAAAGCCCAAAGGCGCTGCATGTGGCATGAACTAAAATACCTGCTGACAAGATGACGCCCATTTTCCAGAAGCCAGGCAGAAGAAAAATATTCCAACGTGATAGTGAAACAAAGCATACTGGGAAAAATGACCCAATAGCTACTAAAGAAAAAAAAAGGAGGGTGGGCTTGACCTGGATAAGGACAACAACTCTACTGCGCTCCGTGTCAAGCAGGATTTAGTCTGTCATCAAACATATTAGATCGAAAGAGGAAAGATTTTAAAAAAAGACTCAATAATGAAATGTATTCTGGCCTTTGCTACATTGAGTCTCTCCTGCGTTTTCAATTTGCTTAAACTGTAAGTTTTAAATTTTATATAAGAACTAATACCCTATTGTCCAACTTGGATGTAATTCAATTATTGTAAGCTGGTACTGTTGAATGACATTGAAGTGATATTGCACAAGGGTACACTCACTTATGTTGTCTACTGTATGTATCGGTACATTGCCACACAGTTTAATGCAATGTGACATCTACCTGAATATCCCCTTTTGTATCCATTTGTTTTTGCCCGAGTCGAATGTGTGCGTGTCCTCCGCTTTATATGCCGATGCTGTTGATGGAATGCGTGTCTCTCTCTGAGACCCGAGATCGCACTAGAGCAGAAACGAGAGTGCTAATTGGTGGCTTGAAATCCCCTCAGTGTAGCCTGAGCTCTCTAAAGGTCATCTCCACTCTTAAAATGGAGTGCTCACTTGTTTTTTTATTAACCGGCCTGACAGACTTGGCCCAGAAAATCAAATGAAAAAAACTGTACAAAGGTATTGTTGCCCGTGGCGCTGTTTAAGTCACAAAGGTTAGCTTTTAGTTACTGTCCTTTTCTCTCTCGCTGCTTTAATAACAGTCAACAGTGGCTGTTTGTATCCCTAAGTGGATAAAAATAACTCTTTTTAGAAATACACTGATATTTAGATATTTAGAGGAATATGTCAGCAGCATTTTAGAAAATAAACTTACTCTTATTAAAAAACAAACATTAAAAATTTAAAGAAAACATTGTTAATGAATGATTAAATGATAGTTGATTCAAATAAATAGATGATTATGTTTACTTCTCATTTTTAAAGCAATAATATTTTTTCATTAGTTTGTGACGTAAAAATATGAATTATGCATTGTATTATGTAATGTATCAGCTAATAGGCTGACAACAAGTTAGCAACACTGTACGGCAAAAATCTGTAAAATAACAGAAAGTATCCTGACTTCTTTTTCCAGTAAATGATCTATTTCCTTACAGACGTATTTGGTAAAATCCTCATAAATGGCGAAATGGAAAGTTACAATATATTCTATGTATTTTTTTTTACAGAAACTTAGATTAAGCCGAAAACAGATTTTCCCATAGATTTATACCATATTCTTTGCATTAACGGATATTTGCTTCAACTCTAAAACTTCCTTCTTACTGTCGTGGTATATTGCACAGAAATCTATAGGAAAAAGGTCATGGGAAGCCGGTGGACAAAGTAAACACTTCCTCAATGAGTTTAAAAAATGACATCAAAGCTGGACTGTCTTGCACTTGTTCTTAAAGTCGTATCTTATCAGTTTTCCTCACTTACTCATTCATTATGTCCAGTCATAATAGGAAGATAATAACAGGGCGGGACTGTAGTAACCAGTCTCTGGTTCTAAGGTTTGAATTTTACTTTATGTATAATTTTTTTTAGAAAGCAGAAGAAAAAAGTATGTTAATTGCTAATGTTTAGCTGTCCTAGCTAGCTCATATTTCCCATATCATTAGCCTGTAAAGCTTTATCCCCAATTCCAGTGTTTTTGGTAACTTAAACTCACCGTCTCCTTCACATGTATCGGGTTCGAACACACAGCCGCTACCTAAGAGCTACTGTATAAAATGATGATGACACAACATGCCAGGCACATAGTGATTTAGCATTAGACTTACTCGCGGCCCTTTAATTTTAGCCCCCCCACCCCACCCCACACACACACACATCGTGGAGATGTGAGAAATGTTAGTGGCCTGCCATAATGCTGCAAACATCAGCGAACCCCACAAGGAGGATTAATGCCTCGTCTGGCTTTTATTATGCTGTCCCGCCGTCCTTCGCGTGCTGCCCATTCATCCTTGTAAGGTGTCCATATCTGCTCACAGTCAGGGCGCGGATACGTGCGGTCATGTGTGCGCGTTTGCTGGAGTGTGTCGCTGTGCGCGTCTGCCTGTGCTGTGTATGCATAAAAAAAAAGAATGCTCGACTGATGCGTGTGTGTGATCTCAAAAGCTTATCCCAGAGGGGGTTAAATCACTTGTCCAGTCACGGGCTTCCCAGGGCCGTGTCTAGCTTGTCTTATCAATCTATCGACGTGGCACCTACGCTGCCAGTTGCGTAGGAGGCCGATGCTGTGGACGGCCGTGGCCCCACCACGGAGGAATACTAATAGGGATGCAGATAGCTTTTGGTTTGGCCACCTCAGCAGACATTGATCCCCCTGCGGACTTCTATGGCGGTGACAGATGGACTGTCACCTCTGAATGAGAGAAGACTGGGACACCTCTCACATCTCCCTCAGCGGGGTTCAGTCAGTGCCCGCGTTCTGTTCGGCTTTGTGCGCGTTGCTTCGTTTGTCCTTTCTTACTCCTTTTATGTCCTCACCTTGCTTTCTACTTATTTCATCTCGTCTTGTCTCATTTCTACAGGCGTAACAACTGAAAGGTTGCAGGTTAAAGCTCCACAGCTGCCAGCTGTCATTAAAAAAACCCTAAATCCTCCAAGCCTATTTCAGATTCCTATAAAGATCAAATTTTCTAAAGTAATTTCTAGGGAACATTTTCAGATAAAGATAACTTGCCTGGTTCTCCTCATTTCATTAAAAAGGAGAAGGATGCCAGCTTCATTTGTACTGTTGACACACTAAGTCTTCCGTCTGTCACTTGAGAAACAAAGAGAGCGACAAAGAGGTTCAGAGTGTGAGGTAGTTCATGATGAAGGCATTTATAATGCAGTTTTCAGTGTGACCGAATGCAACCCAGTTTCACAGCAAAGAGAAAAATATATTGGGTTCTTCATGAAGCCTCTAAAACTGTAAGATGCTTTTTTTTCTTACTTATTTTCTCCTGGTTTGCATACACATCACACGAATGTCTAGTTTCTTTCTGCTTGTGTATTTTAGACCAAGGCATAAAGTTTTTCCCCGTGGTTTCGGCGCACGAGTAAAAATACGACAGCATCCTCTTTGTGACCAGAAAAGTCGCTGGTAGCCCATTGATTTTTATCTTTTTCCCATTTCCAAGCAGTTGGTCACCCAGAGTTTGAGTGTGCAACACCCTCAATCACTGCCTCCCAAGGTAACTTATAGTCTGCATGCACTCTCAGACTGGCAAAGATTTGCAAATAAATGCTGTCTAATATGTAAACGCAGACAGATTGCCTACATGTTAATCAGTCTGCGCTCATCTGTGACTCCACTTTCCTTGCAGCCAGCACATTTTATTTTGGTTAGATTAAAAAAAAAAAACAAGGTTACAGAGCGCTTGTGTCATTTTGCAGTTTAACTGTGTTTAAATACACTTTCTGTGTATTTAGGCAACAAATTTATCATTTTTTGCTGATTTATCTCAATTCATCGCATCATTGTCACAAACCCATTCCATGTAAGCGCCAAACTGACCTCATTTTATAGCAAAACGACTCCGTCTTCTTGTCATTTTAACTCAACGCAACAAGATTATGGTATGATATGGTAGTGATCATTTGGGTTGTCCTGTGGTCTCTGACCACAGTTTTGCTTAGCTTGACTGTAATATTAAGACATGGCAGCAGTGATGGTGGCATTAGTGAAATGCTGGAATTTCATCTAGTAGATTGAGGTTTATGTCCCATGTGATACCACAGTGCAGTTTGATTGCATATTGGTGGCGTTATTGAAAGGATCTTCAAAAGCCTACGGCTTTTATCTCACACAGGATTAATTTTAGAAGGTTGCCTTTTGTGTTACTTTTACCTATAAGTTTGATTTTCACAGTTTACTTTCATTTTCAGGACATTTTTAGACTTATTTAAAATTCTCAGATTTCTAAGTTTCTTGGCTGACTTGTCTTTTTGGAGGGCCGTCTGTAAAAATGCGTGGTGCAGGTACAACACACACTTTAATAGCAGGGGTGCTCAATCCCAGTCCTCGAGAGCTACCGTCCTGCAGCTTTTAGATGCATCCTTGCATCCTGAATCAAATGAATGGCTTGTTATCAGGCCTTTGCATAACTTGATGGCATGCTGAAGAGGTAATCAAACCATTTGATTCAGCTGTGTTGGAGCAGGGATGCATCTAAAAGCTGCAGGACGGTAGCTCTGGAGGACTGGGATATAGCACCCCTGCACGATAGCATTGGAAGTTAGGGGTTCACATGGTCCATGGTCATTTCTCACTTTATTAGCCACAGTATACAGTATATAACTGGTCTAGTTGTAGAATTTTTTCTCACAACTAAGAAATTAATAAGTAATAAAAATGCTTTGATCTTATTTGAACTTTTAAAGATGGGGAAACTTATTACTAACACAAAGTCTCATTATATTGGTAAATAATTAAACCGATGAATAAATATTTACTTTAAAATACTGTGAGCATCATTTGTCTCCAGTTATGACTTTACTGTACTCTGTTATATGTAGTGGAAACCATAAAGCCCAGCAGAGTAATAAAAATAAAAAGGATCTTAAGCATTTTTCAGTCACCTGTTGAACACTTCTGGCTCTAACCCCAGCACCTCTCTTCTCTCTCTGCCAAATCCCACTTATCAGCCTCAGCTGTATTGAGAGGAGCTATGCAAATGCCTGGGAGGGAAAGGGCAGATCTAATCTTAAGGTTTATTCTAATTAAAAGTGATTTACTTTCCCCTCCGTTCCCTAAGAGGGAAGCTTAATGTCCTGTTTTCAAAGGAGATGGCATCCTCTAACTCAGTTATGTAGGAAAAGATGCACTTTGGTAAAGTTTTACTGTGGATAGGAGTTCTTAACATGCAACCTTTTGGATTTCTACCTGGGAAGGAGAGAAAAAAGTCAAGGTTAAGGACAACCCGATCTGTTCCACCTGGTGTTTGTACGATCCTTCATAACGTTTTGAAACTTGAGAACCTAAAGAGTTCCTGCTCGTGGGAAAATGTAACCTCAGACTTTAGATTAAATTTCCACATTCAGTCTTTCTAAATCATTGCAATCCCCCAAGTTGTCATCGAGTTTTCAATAACTTTTCTCCTTTTTCTCAAAGAGATTTGGCGGCAGAAAAGTTTTCTCTGTCAATCTTTCTTTTTTTTGTTAAATTGAACCTTAGCAGACTGTCATGCGTCATAATAAGAAGTAAAAATGTAAAACTCACAAAGTATTTATGCTCACAAAGTACTGAGATTACATTTGGAAACCAAAGTCTTTTTCTAATGTTTTCATCCAATATCCTCCCAGTAACTGAACAAAGCAGCTCTAATGGCTATGACATTCACAGCTTAGACACTAAACCAGCTCTGAGGACAAAGCTTGACCACTGTGTGTTTAAGTAACTATAATCCATAATGGAATATCTAACATAACCATGGGTCAGGTTCCCAAAAGGTAGATTCTGCTCATCTGGACGTAGTGTCACTCATCCAAGTGACTTCTTCAGTCTCAGCTTTCTGCAGGTTTTCCCAACCTTATAAACAGTACATTTGTACAATGACTAAAAAAAAGCCCACTAAAGGAACAATGGGCTGGGAGGTCAGTTCCTTGATCATTAAAATGCAAATTATCATGACCATTGATCAACAACTACTGATCAAAGCCCCTGGGTCAGACTGGCAACCTAATGGGGATAAGATGGATGGATGGATGGATGGATTTGCTCCATGATTGTATGGTTGTTACATTTGACTTGGATTTTTATTTATAATTAAAACGGCATGGTTTAGGTTACGAGCCAAGTGAGTGCAATTGTCTTAAATATTTAGATTACATTAACGGTTGTAATCTAAATGCAGTATTTAAACAGTAAATATTAAAATACATTACATTTTAAGTATTAACACAGATTTTCTTTTGTGTTATTTGTCTGTACATGGTGCTGTTTTTTGTGGATGTTGACTTTGTGAAATATTGGTAACATACTCTTATGCTATCGTGGTTTCTTAATGACCCACAATCTCTGTAATCTATAGCACTTTTGATAGATTGAGCTAAAGAAACGGGAATAAATTATGTGTTTTATAACAGCCAAAATTCCAAAGAAACTGTTGGTTCAGCCCTTATGTTAGATGCCTATTTCGTGCCTTTTTTTATGCTTGAGTGATTTATGCGTGAGTGTTACGTGGCAAAAGAAACAAAACAATACTTGAAGAAAAAGTGGTCAATGTCCAAAGAAAACTTTGAAAGACCTTCAGAAACCCTGGAAATCTGTTCACTCAAGATTACTTTAAATTGCAAAATATAAAGAAATTAAACTCAAGACATTTGCATAGTCATGTATACTCTCAGTAGCACACTGGTTATATAATTCTTAGATTTTATTGTCTTGAAGCAACCATCCAAATAATTATGTAGTCTAACACCTCAGTGTTCCTCCATCAAACACCTCCACTGCAGCTGTCCATCTTCTACCAAGCAAGAACACAAAGATGATTTTTCAGTTCTGTTTTTGTAATAAATAAATCCACGAGTCACAACAGAAATGATCTTTCTCACAGTCTGAAGAGAAGCTAATCCAGGTCGAGAGCTCCTCAGACACCAAACCAAACGTTCAGTTTTATATTTTTCCAAGTCAAATACCAAAAATGTCTCAAAATATCAAAACTGCACTGAATTAAGTCAAACCAACAGGAACCAAAAACGCATCAACACACTATTGATCTATGTCTGAGCGTGTGTGTGTGTGTGTGTGTGACACATGTTGTGATAGCTTACGTTACACTCAGCAGCAAGTAAACAGTCATGTCAGTCATGGTCATGACAAGGTAAAGTGACATCACATCATGTCGGATGAGTGAGCACGCCCAGTGTAATAGCAATCAAAACTGGCATATACTTTGATTTTGAGTGTGTGCGTATATGCAAACAAACAGCTGATATTTTGATGCTTAACATATTTATCATTGTTCTGAACTTCAATTATATTACTATTTTTAAATTCCCCCAGCCATACACGGGGTCCTGATAATCCTGATAAAACGATTTCCCGATTTCTCAGGTTAGTCATTTCTTTATTCCAATCTTTGATTGCTGAGACTTCCGAGGACAAATTTCAAAAGTCAAAAAACTTTTGATGAATTTTTGTGAGATTGTGCTCCTTGTGCGCTTCAACTCATACAAAAATCATGCAACTGTACTAAATGTTGTCCAAAAAAAAAAACCCAAACCAATCTCTACAGTAGGTATCTACACATCACGCTTAGAAATCTGCTGCCCGTCAGCCCCTTTTATCCACATCTGTAAATCTCTAGACAGCGAGACCGAGAGCCACGGCGTACTGTCACGTGCTCTACACCACATTGGACCACACGTTCTAACTTATGAATGATGCAGTGAATGATGGTCAGATTAGGTCTGATCTGTTCATTCTGGACTCTGGCTGCTCGTCTCTATCAGCCCATCACCGCAGCTGCACCATTACTTCCAAAGCCAACAAACCATGCGTGTAATTTCTTCAGAGACCCCTTCATAATCGCACGATGGGGCAGACAGCTGCCCCAGTGCATAGCTGCAATTTAACAAGTTGAGAGAAGAGCAAGCATAACTCACCTTTGTAGGGAAGTATTAAGCCGGTGAACAGCAACAGGAGTGGTTGAATAGTCACTGCACACTCTAAATCTAGGTTATTTCTTTAATTGTTTGGTTAATTGCAGGTCTTACACTGAAACAGAGTGCATTTTGGCTTAATGAAGAGTTAGATTAGAACGAGCCTGGGCCATTCCCATATGCGGTGGCATCTCTGCTGTCATGGAAACAAGCACAGAAAGTGAAAGTTCTGATTTGCGTTTTGTTTATGCTCTAGGCTGTTTCAAAATGTAGTGCTAAAAGGCAGAAGAAGGTGGGGATAAAAATACTTAAGCAGAGACAGGGATATAGTCAACGTCTATTGATACTTGCAGATAGTATTTAATTTTTAAAAAAACATAAATATATGTATAATAAACATTGCCATTTTGCTGGTAAAAACGTCTGTAAATATAAAACATATCTGTTGATTAACACATCTATTTAGTTATAGAAACTATACATTATTTAAACATTTAAATGTCATTCTAGTGTCATTTTCACCTATTGTGTTAAAATGTATTAAACTAGAGTTTAGCAGCATTTATCTGTTACATAAAGACTGCATATATGCGAAGTTAGGTGTAAAATCAGAACCAGAAAAATAAAAAAATAAAAAATTTAGGTTTATTTTTTGTTACATGATATTAATTTTATTTTACATGAGAAGTTAATTCAGATTTGTATTTCATGTATTTAAAAATAACCTGAAAATACCATCATTTATAGGAAAAGACTGTAAAATTACAGATTTTATTTTCACCTGATAGATCGAGTCCTGACTGCTGCATACATATTGTGCTAGCCCGGGTTGTCAGTGGAACAGCCCTTGAAAAACAAAACCAAACATACGTAGAGCAAGTTATGCATGCAGTTATAGAGCTGTTGATAATGTTACAAATAAACTGAACTGACCTGAGTCGACTATATTATTATTATTATTATTATTATTATTATTACACAAAGAGAGCGTGCTTTTCAGGTTGAGAAAAATAAATTTGTGCCATAACCTCCGTTGGCTTCCTTGGAGGAAACTATCAGAACACTCAGCTCAAGGCTTCACAACCAATTGCTGATGTCTCAGTCCATCTTTTGTTCAATTCAATTCAATTTTATTTATATAGCGCCAGATCACAACAACAGTTGCCTCAAGGCGCTTTATATTGTACAATAGTACATACAGAGAAAACCCAACAATCCATATGACCCCCTATGAGCAAGCACTTTGGCAACGATGGGAAGGAAAAACTCCCTTTTAACAGGAAGAAACCTCCGGCAGAACCAGGCTCAGGGAGGGGCGGGGCCATCTGCTGCGACCGGTTGGGGTGAGAGAAGAAAAGAACAGGATAAAGACATGCTGTGGAAGAGAGACAGAGATTAGTAGCAGGTACAATTCAATGCAGAGAGGTCTATTAACACAGTGAGTGAGAAAGGTGACTGGAAAGGAAAACTCAATGCA
>VUQR01025369.1:1806-13483 GCA_015108515.1 Hemichromis elongatus | reverse complement strand
TCAATGTTTCTTTCACCAGTAATTAAACCCGACTAAAAATAATAGATGCACAAAGCTAAGAGGTGTTAATCAAGCACATTCTCTGTGGAGTCAGGTCTTAGAAGAGCTGTAATCGGATAAAAGTCAAAATAACTTAATTGACTATAAGTCATCAGTGACGTAGAAGTGAGAACGTGTGACCTTAATTAAGAAGCATTTCAAAGCTGCTTTTTTGCAAATTCTCAGGTATGCATTTATATTATCAGTGGATTTGTTTTTGTCCGCCTTCTTTATGGATTACATTTAACCCACCTGATGCAGGAACATTTCCAGGATGGAAGCACATGGGGGGGTCGAGATGGAGTCTTAGAGGTCCCATGGGAAATCAGCAAAATTCTGCTGGAAACCATTTGAAAACTGGTGGAAAATTCAGTGAGCTATAATAGTGTGGACACACCTCCTGCTTCCATAACAAATGTGAGGCAATAGAAAGGGTAAATGTCTTGTTTTGCATTTATAACCACTTCCTTCCTTGGAGTGGGGAGTCAACCAGCACCCTCGTGAGTCCCGCCTCAACTCCTTGACTTGGCTCTGAGCTGTACAGTATATGTCCCTGAACGGCTTCAGCTGTAGCATCGAGTCAGACTGGCAACCTGTCCTGCCTCTTACCCTACGGTAGCTGGGGTAGGGAAAGGCAATGTTTGAATTGGAATAAGTTTCTAATAATGTATTTGGCAAGTTCTTTTCAAAAAATAAAATCGTACTTTCAAGAATTTTCTCAGGGGTGTCAAACAAAATAATAATGAATATATTGTAAAAAATAAAAAAAAGTATGAGTATTAAGACAGAAAAAAATCTGAGTACATTTTTTAATGATGATTTCATTTACTGAGAACATAAAAAATATCCAAACCTACGTGGCCCTGTGTGAAAAAGTAATCGGCCCCCTAAACCTAATATTTGCTTGTCCCACTCTGGGCAGCAGAACTGTAATCAAGTGTTTTTGAGAACTGATGATGAGTCTTTCACATCACTGTGGAGGAATTTGGAATTCACTCTTCTTTGGAGAAATATTACTGTTTCAGGTAAATTGTAACACTTTTAAGCTCAAACAGCACAGGATGAAACCCTATCCTGGATTCCTACTGGTCCATAACAATGCCCGGCCTCATGGGATAATAGTATGTAGTCAGTTCCTGGAGAAGTAAGAAATTGAAACCAGTTCCTATAATGCTTTGGTCTGACACCACCAGCTTGGACCTCAGATTGTTCAGGAGCTCAGTGATGGTACGGTCCAAATCTGGAAGGAGATCCGACCATCCATCGTCTTAGGACCCCGATGTTGCCAGACATGCATACAAGCACATTGTGGTCAAACAAACTACTGAATACCATTTTTGGTTTCTTGCTATAAATTTTACCAAAATATACAAGCCTCCCACATCCTTTTTTCCACTTTCATTTTCAGGGTCTCTTTAAATTCAGCCTTTCTATCTGTATAGATCGAAGGACATTGAGATCTCACGAGTTTTCAAAGTGTCCCTTTAATTTTTTTTGAGCAGTGTACAAAAACACAAGTGCCCTGCTTAAGTTTTGCGTGTATTTAAAGTTGTTGAAAATACTTTTATATTTACATTTGATCAAATTTAATAACTGCAGTGAGATTGCATAACTTTCAACGACAAACCCAAACTTCAGAATTCTTCGTTTTGATTTCATTGCCTTTACTTTTAAAGCACTGTTGGCCAGGACTCAACTACAAGCGGACATGACATAATGTGAATGGGGCATATGGTGGAGTACTGCATCAAAATCATTGGTGGAGATGGAGAGAGTTGTTTCTTATATAAATGGTAGGAGTTAAGTGCACAGTCCTTTTCTGCACACATCTTACAAACACACACCAAATCATAGAGTTTCACTTCACTTAAGTAGCCCTAACTCACAGCTCATACGTGTTTCAACAGTGAACATCAAGTAAAGAAATGAGCCGAGACAAAAACATTTATAAACACTGTTGTGTCACTTCCACAAGAGGCAGAGGACGGCCAGTGGGTTTTGTGCTAATGTTTGGTAAACGATTCCACGTCAGTTTGGATCTTACCGATGTGACAGTTCCTCAACGATGTGTGAGAATCAGAGATGGGCAGTAATGCGTTACAAGTAACCCGTTACTGTAATCCGATTACTTTTTTCCCAAGTAATGGGTAAAGTAAGGGATTACTATTGCAAAAAAGGTAATTAGATTACTGTTACTTTCCCATAAGCACGCTGCATTACTGCGTTACTAAACTATGATTTTGTTTGCGAGTGTCTCGTGACAATGACCTAAGCGAGTGCGACGTTCGTGGCAACAGCTGTGTGCAGATCAACAATGGTACTGAACAAAGTACCGAACTTACTTTGAGTTTGATTCCGTAAAAAGTGACAAAAACAGTTTCTTCGGCTGTACACTCCGTGGGAAGAAAACTTTTTACAGCGAAAAATAACACCTAAACTTCAGAGCAAGCACCGAGTACGCTGCCACGAGAGTGTGAAATTCACAGAGAAACTCCCGGATCCTTCCACTGACATGACCGCTGCGGCACACCTGCACCAGGGCAAACCTCCGCCTGCCCCACTCCTGCTAAACAGGTGAAAATAGAGCAACAGGACCGCTGAATCTCTGATTTTATTAATTTTCTGCTGTGTTTTACTTGCATCTATTTGAAAGAGTGAGCGTAAACACAAAAAACTGTTTTATATGCTGGAATATGCAGAAAATAGGTTTAAATGTTAAGCAAATTTCTTCCAGTTAGAGAAGGTTGAATATAATTTAATTTTTGCTTGATGCATAAAGTTAAAAGATTAAAACTAATAAAACAAGTTTTAAAAAGAGGCTTTCTCATTTTATTACATTTTATATGATGGATTGTGCAGAAAAAGAATTAGGCTGAAAGATCTAATGTTTTATTACCCATTCAGGTTGTAAATCAGGTTTTTAAAAAGTAAATAAGTACTTTGGAAAATAGGTAATCAGTAAAGTAACGGGATTACTTTTGGGGGGAAGTAATCAATAATTAATTACTGATTAATTTTTTCAAGTAACTTCACCAACATTGGTGAGAACAGTCAAGAGGAATCACTACTATAGTAGGAAACCAATCTTTATTTAAAAAAGAAACATAAATACAGAAGTTAGAGGTGAAGGAAAGACAGAAGACCCTTCAGGTAAAGAAATTGCATAATTCAGATCAACTTTCAAAAACATAAGTTCACTGTTCCGAAAGAAGAAGCGCAACAGTGAGTTCAAGACGTCGTACGCATGAGTCTTTTCTCACTAAAAAATGACCTTGTGTGTGTGCCAGAGACACAACAGCCACGATGACATTACAGCTCATTTTGTTCCGTTAATGAACAGTTTTCCTTCTAAATGATAACAGCTCACTTCAAACACATTCAGGTCATTTGTTAAAATAATGGAGATGTGAGTTACAGTAGTGAGTGTTAGTATTGGCTCTCATCAAGAACAAAAATAAAAAAACTTTTCATCACTTCAAAGCATCCTCAGCTTGCTCTGAAACCTTAGCAAATAAGTACATAAAATTACTTGAATTTTCAATATGATGAGAATGAATTTAATACTTGCGCAACAAGCACTGGTCAGAAAAGAAAAGGCTAATGCTCTAATTTAAGAGGAATTACAGTAAGATTCACCAAACTAAAAAAGGCTCAGCATCACCATCACTAGTTTCCATGAAGGACAAACTGCTAAACAGATGATTCAGAAAATGTAACACCAGAGGACTGAAATACTTTCTTTAACTATCATAATCAAAACTTTTATGCATCAGTTAACAGTCCAGCCAATACTGCTGATTGCACACGAGGAACCAGTGCAATGCGGGCACTTCTTTAAATCAGCACGCACATGAACAAGCACAAAGGAGCAACGTCTGGAGAGTTTTTAGGCCTGTCCTTAAGGTGCATCCAGCCTTTCAGTGTCTCTGCAGGATCATTTCCCCCTATCCAGTTCACAGGACACTGAAGATGAGAAATGATTTATGGAAAGAACAATCCAGGATTGTTATTGTTTCTGTTGTGTGTGTTAAAGTATATTTACACGTCCGTGTTGAAAGGAGTGTGGGTGTGTCTCAGGAGATGGTGGAGAACTCTTTGAGCAGGACGTCCTGACTCAGCGTGTTCAGGGAGACGTTCTTCCTCACATTCAGGCTGATGGAGCGCACCTGGAGACACGCACATTTATTACAAGGCTTTATGTTTGTTTAAAACATCTCATTTCACTCACAACAACCTTTCTTCATCAGCTGTGCCTGTGATTTCCTGCTGAGGTTTCAACACATTAACAACAGCGACAAATTAAATTTATGGCACTGACAATAAATTCATCATCTATTCATTGTTTTCCACTTATCCAATTCAGGCCTGCGTGAGGCTGGAGCCTATCTCAGCTACGATAGGGTGAGAGGCCGGGTACATCAGTCTGAGGCAGGGCACTTATGTACTCACATTAACACATATGTGCAATTTAGATCCACCAGTTAACCTAACCCCACTAACTATCTTCAATAAGTAGGAGGATTTTGACATCGCTCCATGAAGGTATGCAGGCTGACCACTTGCATTTGCCAGATATTTTCACATGGACCTTAAACTACTGCACAAGACAGGCACAAACTTTTCTTTCCACCCAAATCTAACATGAAGGATTATCAGAAATGCAGTCTGCTGATGAAGGCTTCACAGTTTCCAATCCCAGAAGCGGTGTACTGGGCGAGGTGCAGCAGGAGCTGTAGTGTGCTTGTTTTTCCACAAGCTGTGCACCGTGAATCTGATCAGCAAGGTAACACTAACAGTGTTGAGTTATACTGCAACATCCTGAGGAATCTGAGAGAGGACATTCAGTGCTGCTTTGCCTCCTTTTCTTCTTTCCCCAAAAAGAAATTACATAAACCTTGTGTTCTGTACTTTCCCCATTCATTTTATAATGAAAGGAGCTGGCCAGTAGTGGTCTTCCTTAAAAAACAATGCATTAAAATCTGAGAAAATGTTTTTACACTCCTGAGAGACAGATTTTTGATCATTCTGAGTGAATTCTGAAGCTTGAGTCAAACAGTGGACTGGATGCACTTTGAGAAAGAGTTCATATGGAGTGTATAAATCCTTGAACACTCAAAACAAACCACCCTCCCTCTCTCTTACCAGCTCCTTGAAGAAAGCGGCCTCTTTGGGCTGCTCGGAGTATCTCTCAAACTGGTCCAGGCCATCCTGCAGTTTAAGTGTCAGTGTGTCATAGTTGGACCGTACCACCTCCAACACCTTAAAAAAAGTTTAGGCAAACACAAAATTAAATCAGGCCTCACGCGATTCCCTCAACTGGTTTTTGCATTGTACAGCAAACACTAGGAATGGTTACAGAGCAGTCAGCCATAATGTGCCTCACTGTAATGAACTGTTTCACATGTCATTTAGAAACGCGGTTTTATTGACAGATTTCACTTTGTTTGTTTTTTTAATATTCTGTCCCACTTTCTCAGTGCTGTCTGCGCCTTTAGTTTGGACTCTAACAAGCTCATTCAACTACAGTTGCCTAATTACCTCGTTGTTGAGCAGACTGTTAAGACTCACGGATTAAAAGCGTTTTCACGATGAAAGTTTCAAGCTATCAGTAATACAGAATCGTCAGTAGGCGTGTATAAACTGTGGTTACATATGCAGAGGAAAGAGTTGCCTCAGCTAATGTCCAGCTGAGATAAGGAGGCTGGCTAAAATCAGAGGTAATTATACAAAGATTCTCCACACCTTTCAGCTGTGAAATAGCCACTAACCAGACCTTTTTCTTTTTTTTTTTATTACACTCCACACAGCATGAAAAATTCACAGCAGGAGAACACGAGCTACACTTTGTCATGCTTCTCAGAGAGGCTCCACAAACATGAACACTCATACATTAAACACCCATGTGTTCGCTTACATATAGGTCTTATTTTATTTACGCATGACATAATTCTCTTTTAGCCATGGCAGCTTATTTACTGTTTAGCTGAATCAACATTTTTAGACTTATTACAGACTGGGAGCAGAAGAGCGTTCTCTAATAAATCTACGACTCTGCTTGTGAATAAAATGTGCTGTTGTTTTTACTTCAACCTCTGGTGGTACACTGATGAAAAATTCATACCCATATCTCTCGCACTCTCTCCCTCCCGCCTCCCACCCTCCCTCTCCATCTCCCTCATCTCTGTATGAAAAGGCGGTGGTAGGTTTGAATAATAAACCAAACTAATGCAAAAAGAAAGAGTAAAGAAGAAAAAACAAATCGAATGATATGGCAAACTGTTCAGAAGCAAAAATTTTGATATAAAGAAAATTTAAAAAGGGGAATTAAAGGAAAGTGTATGAGGAAACGTACCATCGTATGATTGTTAGAACAAAGGGAGATAAGTACTTGCGTATGCATTCTGCACACATGTGCTCGAATCGGCTAAGCAACTTTCTCAGCGTCTAAGCAGATACGAGGATCTGCATGCAGTTGTCATCGTCTTTATCTTGATGCATGGACTAAAAAAGACGGCTTTTAATGTGTTTTAACTCTAGTGTTGTAGTTCAGTTTCGTACTTTGTGTGAGGAAAACAGCGTACAGCAGCGTGTTTCAATGCTGCGTGTCTCTGGAGGCCATCCGTCTTCTGGTGTCACTGTTGAGAACAGTGGCTCTCCAACCCTCTCCAGAGGGTTGGAGAGCAGGGGGTTTGTGTGTGTTAGTGTGTGTGTGTTTTAGAACAGTATGCCGAAAGACTGAGAGATCAAAATTCAACATTTCTTTCAGTTCACTGAAAAACAAAGAGCGAAGGACAGAAGCAGACGAGAGAAAAGAAAAGAGCTGAGTCTGGAGATGTCATGTGTTCCTGCTTTCTTTATCTCTATTCTTCTGCATATATTTGAGTCACCATTTCAGTCACCTGAAAAGCTCCCCTGGTTGTGGCTGATCTTATACTTTACAACCAGAGTAATTATTCAGCTGGCATAAACATGCTAACCGAAAAATTAATCCCAACAGAGACCATGTTTTTTGCCCTGGATTTGAGTTACAACTTGTAATTACTTTGCGCAAAGAAAGCACAATGGGCATTAATCTTAAAACATAAAAACACATAAAATTATATTAATGGCCGTTTATAATGTTTTAAACAGTATCCTGCAGCGGTTTGCACAGAAAAAGCTGAGTCAGAAGGTTTGGACAGGTCTTAGCATCCTCAGCCTCTCGCTGTCACTGTGTGTTCACGTGTTCATGCTGCTAAGCATTTCATTTACTCACAATGTGAAAATGTGTTTTGGACAGCTGAGACGTGACGCGTTGTGCTTACGCCAAATAAGCATCACGGCTCAGTCACATATGTACAAAATCAGCCTAAAATTAGTAGAAAACAAGTAAAAGAAGTTTTTTCCAGCTTTACTCTTAACCTGTATCTAAAGAAAATCATTTTCAAACATTTCCAGCTGTCTTACAGATAGTGGACAGCTGGACAATCAACTGAACCTTTAAGGTCGACGGTCCATTACAGAGCTAACAAATACAGACAGACAACCAAACGCACTCATATCCACACCTTAGGTCAGTTTTGAATAACTGACCAGAAATGCCTATTTTATGGACTTTGAGAGCTTACCAGAGCATTTAAAGAAAACCAACCACAGCTTCAACCCAAGAAACTCGTTGCTGTTCAACCCCTTACATCCAATGAAAAGGCTGTTAATACCAAAGGTGAAAAATAACATAAAACCAGCCGCAGCTCATTGATACCTGAGTTACCTTCTGGCATTCCTCTTTGTTGTGAATAAATCTAGCAGATAAAAGCAGAGAGGTAATTGGAGAAAATAATGACCAAATCCATCACTTCTTATCAAGTACAAAACAAATAAAGTGTTTTTCCCGCTGTTTTCCATCGCAAAAGACTTCTCACAAGTCTTAAATGGAGCTTATAGAGCTCGTATCAGTTCAGCCTCCTTCCAGTCCCGGCTCACGTATTTCCAAAAATTACTGTTTCAAAAGTCGCCCAAGCGCTTCTGCTTAATGACTCGATCCACACTCTGTTTGTGTTTGCAAACTATGTGGAAAAATTGTCATTATTTCTACCAGAGCAGCTGCAGACACCAGAGAAATGGCAACATTTGCTGTATTTGATGTACAATAAAATCTCAAATGAGAATAACTCGAGCCTGTCTTTGAGTGTAATGTTTCCCTGAATCTGCCATGATGAGTTTGAAGCTCAGTGATGTGTGTGATAACAACTGCTTTTCTGTGCGTCTCATCAGCATAACCAATGTTTGAGTCGTTCAATTCTGCCACACTGCTGTAACTACGTCTTGATGAATAGGCTTTTTTTTTCCCCCCCAAAACAAACCTCAGTGAGCTTCTCATCAAACACTTCAGCGTTTTTCACTGTTTACTAAGAAATTCAGAAGATTTTCTTTGAAAAAAAATAAGAGTGACACGTCACTGGAGTTCAGCCCAAATGGCCCCGAGACGATACGTAAGTTCATTTTTATTTATATGCAACTTTTAGTCAGGTAAAGCATGCCGTGTTTACCTGCTCTTCTGACAGCTGAGAGATGTGGTTCACTGCAGCGTATGACTCAATCTTGGGGTTGAAGTGGTTGATTATGGCCCTGAAAGAAAAAAGCAAAAACACTTTTTTAAATAAGACATGGGAGATAAAGGGGATATCCATGTGCTTCGTATGTGTATGTTTGTTGAACGAGTTCATCAATAATTCAGCTTCTGCCTCTAACTCTTTTATCCACCAAATACTTTGTTACGGTACATCTCTGAGCAATAAATCAGCTACTCTATAGTAAGTTTCCTATCCTGCAGCTTAACTCCAACTTCATCATCATGCACTGCAGCTGCTGAAGTTAGCCCTTGTCTGAAGCCTTGGCGAGCTCTGTGTAGCACCATATAAACCAGTTCTCCACCTGCTGCAGCAGCTGTGAGCTTGAGCGCCAGGTGGATATCCAGAGCTAAAGGACTAAAGAGACAGGAAGGGAACAGGCTAGCTAGTTAGCTAAATGATCAAATAAAAAATAACAAACTGATTAGCACAGCAGGCAGCAATTATGAGATGCAATCAAACATATTTCCACACTTGTCTGTGACAGAGTTTAATGTGGAAGAAGTCTAAAATATCTTTCTAAACCAAAAGCACAGAAAGTTGGAACTGAGAGCCCTGACACAAAACAAAGAAACAGCGCCGGTCTAAATGCACGATGACTCTGGCCACGCTGTAACACCCCTGCAAAAGAGGCTCAAACATGGGACAAAACGAAATCATTCAAAACAAAATGTTTGAGATACCAACAAAGAGCTAGCCCCCGCCACAGTCTAGATGAGTTATGTCAAGAAAACCATGTTTGAGTGACGTATCCTCCAGATTTTATCAAAGGCAGCTTGGAATGGAAATACATAGCAGAGTAACAGCTGTGCCTCTTGGCCCCAATTCAATAGACATAATCGCCATATAGGCTACACGGATCAAACATGATATTCATGATAGGTTGTCTGAAATCTGCTGAAAGCAGGGATGTCCAAATACATTTGGCCATGATTTGTGGCAAAACATCTTTTTTAGGTTCAAATAATACTTGATAATTAAAGGTGTTATTAAAGGTGTAAATAGCTGAAATTTGTATTTCTGACAAAACGTGTCCTAAAAAATATAATTTGCAGAGTGTCTGTTAACAGAAATCTCACTTCTGATACATTCCATGTCTCTGTCTCCTTTATATTATTTGGATACACCAGAGAGTCAAATCTAAATTCAGAGGCAATCTTCTCCATCATTAGCATTTATTTCCAAGAAATAAACTGCTTTATAGCTCAAGTATGAGTTGATGCACTAAGCACAACTGAGAGATTAAATGGCTTATTTTGTTCTGGCTTAGGCTGTGTCATATATCAAACAGATTATAGTGACAAACATGCAGAGGATTCTCTGCAGTGGTAATTCTGCTGTCATTTATGTATGGGAAGCCAGCCTATACTGGAATAAACAAACTGAGTAAAATGGGATTGGTCCTTTCATTTAAGTTCATTATAAGACCATCTTCTGTGAATTCTTTAGACTTCTGTCTTCATGTATTTATTCATGCATTCTTTCAACATTTTCTCCTGTTATACTCCCAGCCTTCACTTCAGCTCTTCTGACTTTTTACGCAGGGATGCTGTTCTATCAGGAGCCCACTGCGGTCGCTAAATCCTCTGGGACTATCCTGTTCATACGGGAGGCCTCGGGGGCCTTCGAGCCAGGGTGACCTCAGAGGATCATCTTCCAAGAGAGGATGGAAGAGGAAAGGGAGATTACAGGGAAAAGATTTAAAGTAGAGTCCAAGTACAATATCTGTGTGAGGTTGGGGTAAAGGAGATAAAAGCTTAAAATCTATAAAATAGAAGGGCCTAGGGGACTAAAAAACAAGTCAGTGGGTAGAGAACCCAAATTACAGCTCCGAAGACTTCGCTCGCTTTCAATTCCCTTCAATCCAGTATGACTCATTTCTCCTTCTTAGGATACAGAAATCAGAGTAAAGAGTGTGAGTGTGTGGCTGTGTGATTACCGAACATTGACAAGGGCATGTGTGACTTTACTGGCTGCCTCCTTCCACTGGCCTGTGTTAGTTGAAACTCTCAAAACTGGAAAGCAGAAAATGCAAGAAATACACAAAATCACATTTGAACGTAAATGCTCATTTTTAGGATTAAGGCTGTATAAAAGGTGGCTGTATGTATTAAATACATCATTACCGGTAAAATGAATGCTTAAAAAAAATGTAAAAAACCCAAGCAATAAAAGTTACCTCACGATTTACTGCAGTAACACGTGTTCGTCTTGATTAGCAGTGTTTCTCTGTGTAGTTGTATTTGTGTTTCGTGTGTGTCTCATAACCAGACCGCTATAAAACTGAGGTCACATACCCATGCAGTAGAGGTTGTCGAAGACCTGATGCATTCGTACGATTTCGTAGTACAGCTCGTCGTAGCTGTTGGAGGTGGGCAGGAATGTGTCGCCGTAAGTTATGAACATGTTGAACAGGTTTACTACCTGGATAAAGAGACACACATTAGGATTCGCTGAACAGTGCATTTATAGAAAGTACCAAAAATGAGAAAAATAAACCAAAATGAGGATTTATAAAGGGAAATTACATTTACACCACATCTGTTTGGTGCTTTTAATCTCTTTGGACAACCTAATAAAATGTGTTTAGATACGTGGTCGACTTCAGACAGGCACAGCTGGATATTTCAAGAAGCACCACTATTAGAATCTGTCTTCTTACTAAATCTTACACATATACAGCGTCTCTGTTAAGCCAATCCTCACTGTGGTTTGTGGTCTGTCATGCTCGTGCCTCCACTTTTTTCCTTTTTTAATAGTGTATGATTCTCACCAGCAAGGCCAGATGAAAGATGTTGTGCTTGGCCAGCAGTGTGGTCTCATTTGACAGCAGGAACTTCAGCAGGTTGATGAGAGCTAATGCAGAGGGAGACATGTTTGCATTAATGAAATACTGAGGAGTGCTGCTAATCGTCTACCAGCGGAGGAATATGGCAGCAGACTGCTTTCCTTAGTGTGCAGCGTTATTAAGGTAGATAATGGAATCACAGGAGGGGGGGGGGGGGGGGGGGGGTGCACAAATCACCAGA
>VUQR01025367.1:152582-162983 GCA_015108515.1 Hemichromis elongatus | reverse complement strand
GCATCCTGGTGATCTGCTCCAGAGGGGGTATCCCACAGGTCGAGGGGACCAAAGTCAACATCAGAATGACTCTTGTCGAGCACTGGGGGAAGCACCTCCATAGGTGCTGCCTTGTTGGAGTTTTGGAAAACCCCGCTGTTGTCCAGCGGGGTCCTTGAGTGATAAGGCTTGAGTTTGTCGTGATGAACCACTTTAACCTTTGCTCAGGGCCCCTTTTTAATGCAGTAGACCAAATCATCTAGCAAGCCTACTACAAAGTAGGGACCCTCATAGGAAGGCAAGAACTTGCGAACCTTGTGCCGCACTCTCTTGGTCCCTTTTATCAGATGCCACACTGCAGTGCCAACTTGATAGTGAACTTGGCAGATGTTCTTATCATACTGTTTCTTAGCACGCTCAACAGATTTACCAAGAGCCTCCCGTGCCAGTCGGTGAGAAAGCCCACACGGTCCACATTAACTCCGCCACTCTCTGGGGATTCTGGCAAAAATGGGTTGCCACTCTTATTAAAGTGCGCTACCTTGCCATCCCCTTCAGCTTCTCTCAGCACTGCCATTCTCTCTGTCGTCCGAGGGAAAAAAAAGTTTGCACTCTCCCTCTCTCGGAGCTTAATCCCGGCATTATCTCCGATTCCGTGACTGGCTTGTAGCCGGTAACTAGCTTACTATACAGTCAACTCCGCTAGTAGAAAGATAGGAGGAGGCGTAGAAAAACTGTTTCACTGGAACTTTATTTTTCTTCAGGGCACAAACACAGCATACAGTGGCTGTAACAGTTTAGTGGCAACTGGTGTCGCCAACATACCTCGGGCTGCAGCGGGAGCTATTATATTCCCCTTTTTCTTTAATGCTTATACTTAATCTAATCGTGCTTTTACTCCGTTTCTTTCACCCCCATCGTTTCACACACCACAACAACAACAACGGGGAAGTCCCGCACAACCCAGAATACATTTCCCATGAGGCTTCACTCTTAAGGGCCCATGCCTAAGGGTTAGGGTTAACCCTAACAATAGGATTGAATGCCTTGCTGCAAACACAACTATCATCGTCTGGTGACTTTCAGATAGAAATCAGGTTTGAGACACTACTTCTGCACCACTTCTTCATTTTTCTGACTTGGAAGCTGTGTCGAACTTTAGTGCTATCTATGGGTACTTTAGCATTTATGCTGAATGCTAATCTTTGCTAGGATGCTAAGGTAGTAATAATTACCATGTCAGCAAGTATGATAGAGTTCTTTTTATTATGTTACAAGAACATACAAACCAACTGGCAGATTGACTATGTCATCATGACACACATCTCTACCATAGCTAAAACTCTGACCAGTACAAATAACGTCTTCCCAAGTAGTCATCCTGTATTTCAGCTGAAAGACAGCTCACGATAGGTCTTACAAGAAACAGCAGTTAAGTTATACTCAGGCTGACTTTCAGTGCAAAAAAACAAAAATTGTTTTGTAACACTGGTTCAACATTGACAGCTTCAATTGATCTGTTTATCTCTAGTCTGTTAGATTCATTTAACAGGAGATATTGATGCAATGGCAATTGCAGGGGCCCGGGAGAAGCCCATCTAGAGTGCAGTGCAAACAGGTACAATAAAGACCTGCCTGCTTGTCTGTCTTCTCATGATTGGAGGATTGCAGCAATGCTCATATCTCTGACTTCCTGTTTGTGTTGTCGCTGTCAACTGTGTCATAGATAAGTGATCTGCAATAAATAACAAGACTGATGCTGACAGGACTGTTAAAACTATTTACTCACCTCGATAAGGAATGGTAACTGTCGCCATTACAGCTTTCTTGCACTGTGACTTAGACTATAATAATCAATTATTTTAAATAATGCAAGTATCTTCTATCCAGTAGCTTTTCTGAAAAAAGAAGTTCCTGATGCTTATCTACTGCAGTTATAGCACTGACACTGTGATAATAATACCTAAACCCTGTGCTACACACATCACAGTAGTTCAAGCAGTGGCTCAACCACTGTGTTTTTTCAGAAAGGCCTTATTTTCAGGGTACTAGTTCAGAAACAGGGTGCCACAGTGGTGCAGTGGTTAGCACTATCACCTCATAGCAAGAAGGTTCTTGGTTCTGTTCCATCAGCTGGCTAAAGCCTTTCTATGTAGAGTTTGCATGTTCTCCCTGAGTTCTCTCTGGGTACTCTACCTTCCTCCTTCGGTCCAAAGACATGTTTGTAGGTTAACTGATGATTCTAAATTGGCCGTAAGCCGTAAGATTCTGAACATACACTGTTGTTTGTCTCTCTGTGTTAGCCCTATGATGGACTGCTGACCTGTCCAGGGTGTACCC
Organism: Hemichromis elongatus; assembly: GCA_015108515.1. NCBI lineage: Eukaryota > Metazoa > Chordata > Actinopteri > Cichliformes > Cichlidae > Hemichromis > Hemichromis elongatus. The sequence goes on along the minus strand of VUQR01025367.1, from coordinate 160,664 downwards.
TACCTCTCAAACAGCTGGAATAGGGTTCACCCTCTTACTCCCTGTAACCCTGAACTGGATAAGTGGTAAAGAAAATGAATGGATGGACAGTTTTGTTGATGTTAATAGTTGTGCTTTGAATGTGGTGGCAATGAGTTAAGCATTGCATAAATTAGTGTTAACTATAACTTTCACTGCTCGCATCACTGTTTATTCTGATAGTTTAGTTGCAGTTTTACTATGTGGGTTTCTTCTGCATGCTTATTTGGGTTACATGTGGAACACAAGCCACAACTATGGAAAAAAAGTGCATTTGTCACCATTCCACTCCTAACTCCTCATAAAGTGTCATGGTCAGGACCCCTTGTCTTCATAGCACACATGGTAGTAGTTAGCATCATTACCCAATCACTCAATTTTTCAGCACTTGTCCAGTTTTAGATCTTCCGGCATCCAAAGCAGTGCTGTGAAAAAGCATATAGCTTGACAAGAAGGTGTATGAACTCACAAATGTTGATGTTGGTAGTATTGTGATGGGTGTACAAACAAAAAGCCGTAAAAATTAAAGATCCTGTGCAGGACATTTATTTTTAGATGCTGGTTGATTAACTTTAGGAATCAAATACTTGGTTACATCTAGCTACTATTATAATGGTTGGGGTAAAAATTTGTACACACACACATGCACACACTTTTTTATAAGTCCAACCACAAGTAGGATTGACAGGCGTACTGGGAGGCTACTACTTCCAGAGAGAAGTGGCAAAAGAAAACTATAATAGTGAGTTGTATATGAAGCTGGACACTATGCATACTAATGAAAGGGAAAAGCATTTCTATCAATTAGCTAGACAGAGAGATCAAGATGTTTAGGATGTGCAACAGGTTGGGTTGATTGAGGACATAGATAAAAATGCACTAATGAGTAACAAGATGTCTTGAGAAAATGGAAGGAGTACTTTGAAGAGCTCATGAATGAAGAAAACAAGAGAGAACCTGAGAGTTGGAAGACAGAAAGTGTAGAGAATTAGTAAGGAGAAAGTGAGGGCAGCTATGATGAGGATGAAGAGTGAAAAGGGGGGTTCCCCAGATGACATAACTGTGGAGGTGTGCAGATGTGGAGATGTCTTGGAGAAAGCGCAGTAGACTTTTTGGCCAGCTTGTTTAGCATAATTTTGGAGAGTAAGAAAATGTAAGGGGAACAGAGAAGAATTGTACCGGTGCCAGTTTTCAAGGACAAGCATGATGTGCAGAGATGTAGTAACTACAGAGTGACATATTCATACCACAAAAATATGGGAAAGAGCTGTTGAAGCTCAGTTAAGAAGAGGGGTGACAAGTGAGTGGCAGCATCGCTTCATGCTGAGAAAGAGCACTACAGATGCAATGTTTGCTTTGGGAGTTTTGATAGAGACCTATAGAGAAAATCAGAGGGAGCTGTGATGTGTCTTTGTGGATCTAGAGAAAGCATGCAATAGGGTGCCAAGAAAAGAACTGTGATACAGCATGAGGAAGTCTGGAGTGGTAGAGAATTATATGATGGTGGTGCAGGACATGCGAGGGACATGGGGACACAGCGAGGCAGTGAAGTGTGCAGTAGGAGTGACAAAAAGGTGCAAGGTATGGATAAGATTTATCAGGCATCAGTTCTCACTTCTTTGCACTGGTGATTGATAGATTGAGAAATGAGGTCAAGCGGGATTCTCTGTGGTATAAGTTTTTTGCAGACAATAGCATGATCTGTACTGAGGGTAGAGAGCAGGTAAAAGAGAGCTTGGAGAAGTAGAGGTATGCACTGGAGAAAAGAGGAATGAAACTCGGTAGACACAAGACGGAATATGTGTAAATGAGAGGGAATCAGGTCAGTATACAAGGAGTAGAAATCGTGAAGGTAGATGAGTTTAAATACCAAAGCAACAGAAAGTGCAGCAGAGAAGTGAAGAAGAGCGTTCAGGCAGGGAGGGAGTTGGTAGAGATGACTGTCACCAAAAGTCAAAGGGAAGATTTACAAAATGGTAGTGAGACGTGCTAGTGTATGATTTGGAGACAGTGCCACTGTCAAAAAGACATAGGGCTGACCTGTAGATGATAGAGGCTGAAGATATTAACATTTTTATTGGGTTGGCCCAGGAGGGACAAGATTAGAAATGAGTATATCAGAGGGACAGCTCAGGTTGAGCAGTTTGTAGACAAAGTTAGGAGGGGCAAGCATAGATGGTTTGGACATGTACAGAAGAGCACAGCAGAAATTATGATACTTTTTATGACAATAAACTTTTAATCCCAACAGGTCTACTCAGATATGGTGCTTTATCGGGGCCCTGTCTTTTTTTTTTAAATCACTTTAGCATCATTTTCTGATGCTAACCTTCTAACCTCACTAATTTCACATCAGCAGTTTAGATGCGTAAATGCAAAAAAACAACAAACAAACAAAAAATAAAACACTATGGTGAAGCTGCTGATGTTCATTTTGTTTACTTGGGTCAAGTGTTGACTCAACTCTATGCTCATCTTTGAGACTGTTTTCTGTATTAGACTGCATGGTAATGAGCATCCCGAGGTTGCATTGGTAATCAGGTTTTTAATGCTTTCTGGAAGCATTTCCATCTGGATTTTATGTGTTGTGCACTATCCAATTACAACAAAATCACCTAGGACATGTAAATGACACCTGCAATACAATATAAAAAGGTCAGAGAGATAACCCTGACTCCCACTCAGCTCATCTCCCACCTCTTCTTCCATTCAGCCCATCCACGAAGACTCCCGTATCCGTAGTGTTAGATTTTATTTTATTTCTGATTTAATGGTAAAATATTTGTTACACATTTTATTTTGTTGTAAATGTGCTGGTTTTGGTAACTTGGCATGATGGAACATACAACTGGGTCCTAGTTTTACTGTTAAGATTTCAATAAATTGCCCAAAGCTATTTGCACTCTTTGTTGACCCAAGATTCATGGGTATAATTTATTTCCTTTAAAAGACAATATAAACATCTTTTGGTGCATCACACCACTGTGTTTGAATTTCAAGCCTTATTACTTTAAGTTATTTTTAATGCCTAATTTTTTAACTAGTGGTCATAGAAAATACAGGATCAAATACATAACATATTCTAGTATTGTGATGCCAAGTTGCTCTCGTGAATTTCCATTAAATACTAAATACAACCAGGGGACCCAATACAGTAATTAAAAACATATTATTGTAGTAAGGTTAGTGATAGGATAATAGCCTCATCATTCCTTTGTGTTTATATGCAGATCAGCACAAATCCCCTTATAAATAAACTGCTTTTCCGACAAACCAGACCCCTGTGCCCTCGCAGTAATTTTCCATGTATAGGAGGCTTAACAGTGTGGCTCTGTAGTGTTCTGGATCTTCCTGCTACAAATTAAATTTGAGTTGTTCCATAAAGGGTCAAACATCTTGAGAGAATAAACACGACATACCATGAAATTAGACTGTTGTTGGAAACGGCAGAGGTATACTTAGATACAAATTTCTTATTACAGAAGTGTTTGCACACAGATCCGTGTCGTGGCTGGCTGATCTGCTGCAATATTGAGCAGACAAACACCCCCCCCTTTCATCTCACTGGTACACAACAGGTTTAAAGCTGCACAGATATCCAACCTTAGAGGGTAGATTTTAGTTTATTTGGGGCGATAAGCTGAAGATGCAAGATAAAAGGTTTTTTTTTTAATTAATTTTTTTGCACTTTGTAGTCAATGAATGTCATCGTCACAAACATAGAAATAACAACCACGTTGGTTCAGTTTAGTCATTAAAATATTTCTCAATAAAACTCAAAAAGTATGTCGGAAAGGAGAGACAGGTTAATAGATTCAGAAGGAACATTACAATTTTAAATGTTGCTTGTATTGTGTTAGTGGGGCTAGAAATCAATATTTAAAATAGATAAATATGGAGATGTTTTTGTTGAACTACCATAATCAGTGGTTGTACGCATCCAGCAGCGCTACCACAACTGTGCCTAGTTGTGTTTGGCAAATACTCTAGGCTTTTACAGCAGCGGAGAGAAGGTGTGAAGAGTGAATTTTGAGGCTAGGTGCCTTGGAAACTGACCAGAGGCTTGTGTGTGCCAGATCAGTGTTTCCAAAACATAGGCCTTACCTGGGAAACCAGCCCAGGCAAACCTGTTCCCACCCAGGAAAATACTTTTTAACTCAAATTCAAATTTACATCACAAAGTACCACCCTGGCTCTGCAAAAATAAATCTTCCTGTGTAAAACCAAAATAACGCAAAGAGTATACTGTTCATTTTTGGACAAGAATCACAGGTCATGCCTTATTATTCACTAGACGAAGTATCATCTGTAAAACCACTACTACATATTTGAAAACTATATCTGTATAATCATTCATATTTATGTTGTGGCTGGGAGACCGCATTTTTTAAATACTGTCCAGAAGTACAGAAACTGAATGGCAACAACATATCTGTTTTGTGGACATGACAACACAGTATAGTAAGTGATAATCAATACATAAATCAATAAATATGTACAGAATTTAGAAACTACACCACAAGATTTGACCCGAACTATGTGGCTGCATAAACAAACAACATTATGAGGCTGATGCATTTTGTGTTATGGGTTGCACAATCCATATGAACCCATATTACTTACCTTTCTTAGGCTCAATAAGAATTTTTCAGCTTTCAGCGTAAGGCTATGAAGATACCAGTAGATTATACTGTATATAATGTGTAAATGTGATGTAGGGTTTTGTTTTGTATTCAGATTTTGATTTTGCTTTAAAAACAAGTCTTTTTCCATCTGTTTGACACATTCCCCTCCCAGAACATGTTTTTTTTTTTTTTGGCTTTTGGCATCACAGAGACATGTAAAAGGTGCGCTTTGGCAAAAGAACCCTTGACACACTGATGGAAGTAAAGCTGGACGGCAAAAGCGGCTTGAAAGAATAGCAAGATATACATACAGAGGTAGGAGAGGTAGCACAAGTTTCTCAGTCAGGAGCATGCACTGTTTGGTATCTTTTGTTTTGTTTCCTTTTATTTTTCCTTTTGGCTTTTACTTGCTGCCTGGTTAAATTTAGATCATTGTTTAGGCTAAAATAGCCCTCCTTGCAACACTGAAAAATGATACGTGAGGGTACCCAGTGCACAAAATAGAGTATTTGAGTCACTGGGTTGGCGTCGTTCAACGGACTTCCTTGAGTTGATGTTACATGATTGTTATTATAATACTATTGATAACCCTTACAAACATATGATATGCATCTCATGGAGTGGCTGACCTGCTGACCACTATCTTTATTATGTCCTCAGGCAAAATGACCCAATACAAAAGCCTGCAACTTTGCAAAACATTTGTCTGAGGAAAATTAAAAGAGAACAGTGTGCACATCACTTGTGGCTGGCTACGTGAGCGATTGGGCCTATTCTGGCCCACATCCAGTTTTTTGTACTTTAAACACATAGTTTAGTGCACTCTTTAGCAATTATTTCCAGTCTTATTCAGTGGGAGGCTGCTGCCAGACTGACAGTAAGAAGTCTTCGGTAATGTACTAAAATATTTAACACCTATTTCTCTGTCCTTTAAATGCATTTTTCTTCACAAACACATTCACAAGTTTGCAAAGTGGGATTCACACTTATCTAAAATGCTTCTCAAATAAGAGAGCAACTGCAAGTTTTGAGATTGTAAAAGACTCTTTGTTCCCTGCTTGGTTTCCTTTCCCTTTGTATCCAACTCGTGGTATGATGCACGGCCTGTTAAGAAGCTCCTCCCCGACAGCTGCAGCCACTCCCACCTCTGATCATCAGTCAGCCTCAACAAGGGAGCAGCTGCACGGCACACGTGTTGATAAACTGAACTGGAAAAAGCAAATATAATGAGCATTAATAATTGACTATTCTCATTCTCATATGACTGTATGTGTGTGTGTAGAGGGGGAGGATCCTGGTTAATCATACAAAAGTTCCACTGTTTCATGCTCTTCTCAGTCCAACTCAGTTCGTCCAGTCTTTTTTCAGTGATGAATATATGTGTGTGCTTGCCACGGCAAGTAAATAGAAATTAAAAGACACGTAATGTCTCTGTGTGTGTGTGTATTTGTTCTACAACTGTTCTGAAATAATTTGCTTAAATTCTTAAATATTCAAATATTGCATTAATAGTGTAAACTTTTCAGAAAAGAAGTTTAAATGTATGTAAGTGCTACTGAAGAGTGTCAAAAAGACACTTTCTTACAAAAGGTAAAAGTTCTGTTCAAGTAAAAAAAAAAAGATTATGCAACAAAACATGAAATGTGGCCAGTTTATTTGTTACATAATATCAGTTATTTGGTTCATTGGATAACTTTTTTGTTTTGAAAAAGGCAAATAAACAGTGCAATAGAAATTTTTCAGAAATCACACCTCTCCAGTATCTTCAAGCTAAGCATTCACTATTCGATACTTAATTGAAATGTGGATGTAAAAGAAGGTAATGCTTTTTAATATTAAGACTCATTACCTACCACTTCACATCATTTGTGGATATTCACTCTTGGGAAACTGACACAAAGTAGCACCTGAGTAGTTTAGCTAATCATAGTCGAAGAGTGGTCGTAATGAGACTTACTTGCAGATGGCTTTGAACAGTTTGTCTGTGCAAATAAGAAACAACAACAGGCCTTTTAGCACATATCTTGACTTGACATGGTGGTAAAAGTGTTGCTGGTGGCTCTGTTCTAGTCACAGTGTGACAGAGGCTAGGCATGCTTAATTTTAGGACCTTGAATCTAAAGCAGTTAAATAGAATCCAGCCGTCATTAGTTTCACTTTTCACACATGTGAAAATGTATTCAGTGTAAAAAGCCCAATGGCGAGGCTGCACAAGTAAAGATCTTTTTTCTGTTAATGCAAATTTGCATCTTAAAAAAAATCACCAGTTCACAAATATAATCTTTGGGATTTCTCACATGCTCGTTGTTTGTTTGTGGTTGCCCTTTTAATGGCACATTAGTCGTTGTGTGCGCAGACACAACAGCATTTGTTTTGGCACTACATGTGATAAGTTCATGTTTTCCTCTGTAGAATATGAAAAATACTTGCTCTTAACAGCAAATAAATAGTCACTGTGTCAGCATTCATGATGTGAATCATATAACCGTGGCAGCCGTATAATGAAAGTCATCTGTGATCTATTATAGGCATATTAAAGCATACTACATTGGAATGTCTTTGTTCCTAACTATGATAACAGTGGTGTTGGATAAGTGTGCACGGCTTTTCACTAAAAATAATAATAATGCATTTGCATTTTTTAAATATATTTCCAGGGACATGATTTACATCTGTTTTTTTTATTGTTTTTATTATAGCATTTTGTTGTTTAATTAATCCTCACTGGCTTTGAAAGAAATACGTTTTATTTTAGTCCAAGTTATTCTTGAAGTGTCCTAAAATACACTCGCAGTTTAAAGCGTGAAAAAAAGGGAGTAGATTCTGTGAAGTACGAGGATGAAATCAAGGCTCTCTTATAGACCGTGTTTGTTTGTGAAACCAAGACATGACCTCTACATCTGCAGGCCTGTTAAGCTGTTAGAGCTGATATCACCTGTCGCTCTGCTGTTTGCCTAAGAACTGTGTACATAAACACACCTGGCTCAAGATCCTGCAAATTTCTGATTATAGCCCTCTCTCATTTCTCCGGGACTTATTTACCGCATCACCTGACATTGTGTTAACAAGCTGCAGAGAAATCAAACCTTCCTCCTGTTCGTACTTTTTAATAGCCCACAATTTCCTCTGTCTTCCTGCTGTTGTCACTTTTGTGTTGACCACTTTAGATAGCCGTCTTTTCCTTTTTATTTCTCACACTCATTCTCTTTTGTCTCTCTCAAAGCTGGCAGAAGGATGCCATCGATCTTCATGAGGTTTTGATACACATCGTTTCACCTCCTGCAGTACCTGCTTTATCAGGAGATTGGAGGAGGACGGATGACTGATCAGACTGATATAGCTTCTCTCGCATTTCAGTGACAACCCCCCCCCCCCCCCCCCCCCCCCCCCCCCCCCCCCCCCCCTCCCTCTTCCCCCCCCCCCCCTTTTTTCTTCCCCC
>VUQR01025367.1:129356-149796 GCA_015108515.1 Hemichromis elongatus | reverse complement strand
AAGAATCGATAAGAGAATCGATAAGAGAATCGATAAAGAATCGAATCATTAAAGAGAATCGAAAATGGAATCGGAATCGTGAAATTCTTATCAATACCCATCCCTAACCACGAGCAATCAGAAGAAGTGTCTGATATCAAAAAAATCCTAACAATATCTGGACAGAGCTAGACTAAAATACAGCACAGAGGCACTAATCATGGCAGCACAGGAACAAGCTCTAAGCATAGGATCCATTAGACTGGGGTCTGCCATACCCGGCACAAATCCACATGCAGGTTGTCCCAGCACATAACAACAGGGTGCAGGGCTGGAACAAGCGGTTGGCATACTATACAGGAACATCTGTCTCGTGTAGGACCTGGAAGTCCCAATGTTAAAATGGGATAAGCCCGCAAGTGTGGGACCAACCAGAGATAGTGGTAATAGACAAGCTCCAGCAGATCCCAAGAATGACACCTGAAGTCTCTCTCCAGAAGTGTGCAGTCCTGGAAACAGCAAGGATAATGCAAAGGACTCTCAAGCTCCCGGGCCTGTCGTAGAGGACCCAGGTTTGAAGGATAAAAATGAAAAGGAATTTTATGTGTGTAAGATCGATGAAAGATTGAATGACTGTACACAGTACGATCTCCTTTGTGTAGGACATTGTGTCTGGATATACTCTTTCTGCTTTGATGTGACAAAAATCAACTCCAAAGAACCCAAAAAAAATTCAGAAAGGATATTAAAATGTATTAGTTAGGCATTCATATTAAGCTAGGAATAATGCAGTACGATGTTGAAGCATCATATTCTCTGCAGTTTTTTTTTTTTTTACTTTTTTAAACCTATGTTCTTTTTTTTATTTTTTTTTTTTTTTTTTTTTTTTTTTTTTTTTTTTTTTTTTTTTTTTTTTTTTTTAAAGAAAAAACATGTCTGGAAAAAAAGGTTTATTAGGAAAAGAAATTCGGTGTTTAATCCCATTTTCCCGGTAATGAAAAAGTATGACATCTCATCAAATGAGTCACAAATTCATCACGTATTTATTTATTTATTTATTTGAGAAAAGGAACTGAGTTAAGGTGGGATAAGGTCAACGTAAAGACCAAGAAACACAGGTAAAGATAAAATTTAAATTGATTAAAATCGTTAGCTACCTAAAATTGTTACATTGTCCTTAGAGTCCCAAAGTGGTTCATAAAATCAAGCGAATGCTATATTTAAAAAATAATATTAAATTCTGTACAAGATATGGTTCTAAGAGAAAATACCCAGTTGAAATCATTTCCACGACTTTCAAAATTGTTCCTTCTTAGCCTCACTGAGATTTACATTGCCCCCAGTAATTGTAAAGTTCTGTGGGAAAGTTTCCCAGTTTTTTAAGTAGCGCACAACGGAATTTCCGCTGTAATTGCATGGCTTGGTACCGATTATTGGTTCCCCAGCTAATCCAGACTGGTTTCAGGTTGATTTTTTTGACCGCAGTAAGATTATAAATATTCTTTGAAGGAGACCAGTTGTTTTCAACAGTGTTTACAGTATATACAGCATGTTGTAGACTTGTTTCTGCTGCAATACTCCGGCTTGAAAAAGCATCCTTCTCCAAAACTTACTTTTTGGCTTGACCAAACATAAAGAAAAAAGATATTGAAAGTCTCTGGGGATAGACCAGTATGGAATAAATATTAAAAACTAGCAAACAAAAAAAACATCATGGGTCGAAATATTTGACTGGCGGTATAGTACGATCATTAGAACGTCTAAAGATAATCCAAAAAAGTGTAGATTTAGATTTGTTTGCTTGTTTGTTTTGCTTTTTTCCAAGTGAAAATTGGTCTCTGCGCTGATAACTTCTCTCCTGGAACGGGAGCACGTTAAAGCCAAAATAAAAGGTGAAAGAGGACGCACGCATTCAACAAACGTTCTGCCTGAATGTATAAAATAATAGTATTATTTTATTTTTTGAGTTGATTACAGAGCGACCAGTGAGTTTGTACTTGGAGGCAGGAATACAAAGCAGAAATTGAAATGAGTCGGCTACAATTTTAAAAAGTAATGGAAGATAAAAGCTCAAACTGTTTTCAGTAAAGACAGGGTTAGCTGTTGTTTAACACAATAATGAAGAGTCACCACCAGAGAAAGTGTATTTGGGGAGATACTTAACCCAGAGTAGTTCTAGTAACACATAGTCATTAAGCGTCTGTAAATTGATAGCTTCTCCAGGGGTGTGTCTTAAAAAGGGCAGGGGGTGCCCTTTCGCCCCCACACAGCCCGCTTCCAGGATTATAGAGTGCTCCCTCCATCCAGGTGATGTTCAAAGCCAGTGAATCAGAGAACTTTTTTTAAAAAAAATTAATTGCATAAATATTCGGCTGTTTTCTACCGATACTCCACTATTCTTGGGAGGGAAAATTATACTCAAGTATTTTAACAGCCCTTTGTTACTGATAATTTTTTGCCATACATAACTGATGATTACTAAAGATTAAACACAAAAATTGCAGTAATACAAAATTGCTCCAGATCCACCATAAAAGTGAAATATAGGGGCATTAATAAATATGTAATGTATTAGTAGATGACCTAATAATATCATATATACAATTTAGTTGTTCTGAATGGTGAGTGTTTTTACTTTAAATACTAATATTTTCAGTGCTCACTTTTGTATTTATGATTTTTAATGTGGAAACTTTCTAGAAGATTATTTATACACTGTACAATTGCTACTTTTTAATAAGATAGATCTTTAATCAGTATGCAGAAGGTTGTTTTTTTAATTTTTCAAATACGCAATTATTTTTGACTTGTGCAGTAAAACGAATTTTCTCTGTTTACAGCACAAGCCACTGCCGATTGTTCAAAGGTTCTGGGCAATGTTACCTAAGATAATTTTCAACACTGTATTTATTTCTGATTAATTTTCTTATTAACTCTTGGTCCCATACAACTGGTTTTAGTGTGGACTGTGCCATCACATTCACATAATTGAGGAATTACTCCTACAATTATTTTAAACAACAAACAGCAGTGGTCAGCTTTAATTGCTTTTAATTGTTCTGACAATAAAACAGTGTATCTAGCTAAATATGTTATTTCCTTGGTAATCCCATTATCACATAAAGTACCGTCAAAATCTGAGGTTCTTTGTGACATATACGTGTTCCATCTTTCTAAGATTGTAATGAAACACAAACAATAATAATTCTGATGATTCCTTATTTGTTTCCATAACATCATTTTATGCCAGTCAAATGCTTATTCTCTAAATGAATAGCCATCACACTGACCATATCTGAAAAAGTGAACTGAATAAATGGTAAGTGGAACAAACCTTTCAAGAAGTATAGCAGTATCTATACTCTTCCATATTAGAAAAGTTAAGGATGGGTCAGAGGTATAATGAGGTCCTGTTCAGATATTCATACAAAAACACAGAATGGATTTTGCTCACACTTAGCCAGGTCCAGTGTATACAGTAGGTCTATGCTAGTCGCAGATCTGATTAACCTCATCTCACATTTTATCTTGACACCAGCTCTAATGGAACATGTTACTGGAACCCTCAAAATACAAAATACACTGTGATGCACTAAATCCCACTATCAGGGAAGCATGGATCCAACATTTTAGTCCAGATATCAATACAGTCACTTTGTCTTTGGCTATAAGCCAGTATAAAGTACCAATACAATGCCACTGAAAAATTATAAGCTATATTGTTTACTGTGAACAAAAGACCACAGATCATACTTATTTGTGGAAGACATCAGGCTTTGTTTAAATATTGTGTCCTGAATGAAAAATAAAATCTGATAAAAATGCAAACACAGAGTTGAGCAGACAAGAGACCAATGAAGTAAAGAAAATAAAGGAGTTGCTGGCATAGGATACTGAGCCTTTGCTGTTAGTTCCTTACATGTTATTTTAGCTGTTCTTCTGATAAATAAAATACTGCCTGATATAGAGAGACAGCAAGCTAATATAAAGACAGAGATTACAGAGTGTCAAAATCTATAATTAGCCAAAAGGACATTTAAAGCCAAAAGAGTCCAAAAGTATTTAAGAATTATATGTTAACATGCTACCAGTCAGAAATTAATATTTACTGCTTGCATGGTACGAAAGGTTTCCTTGGCCTGCATAGCTGATTTCCCAATCTAAGCCATGCACAGGGCACTGGCCAGGCTCTATCTATGAAGTTGCTGCAGAAAAAACAGACATTGCATTGTATTGCTAGTAATAGAGAAATGGTTCTACCTTGTAAAAGAGCTAAATAAATCCAATTTTGCTTGCTTTTCTTACTACTACTATTGGAACATGGTCAACTAGAGTGACATTATTCCCAGCTCAGACAGTCAACTTCAAAGGTAAATGGAATGTACCATAAATGTATAGCAAATTGTCCTCAAGAGTGGAAAGGATATTCCTGACAAAACGTAGAATAAATGGAATGGAGCTGAGTTTTCAAATCCATCATTCATGTTGGCGTTTTACTTTCAAACCAAACCAGATTGATATCAATATACTATTTATGCCTGCTCACATAATTCAAAGTTTTATAAATCAGTGAAGGGCATTACAGTGGGGTAGTGGTTAGCACTGTTGCCTCACAGGAAGAAGGTTCCTGAGTTCGATGTCACCTAAGTTTGCATGTTTTCCCTGTGTTTGCATCAGTTCTCTTTGAATACTACAGCGTCCTCCCACAGTCCAAAGACATGCAATTGGTGGGGTTATGTTAACTGATGATCCTAAATTGCCCATGGGTGTGAAAGTGAGTTTGAATTGTTGTAAGTCTCTCTGTGTTAGCCCTGACCAGCCAGGGTGTACACTACTGCTCATCCTATGACAGCTGGGATAGGCTAAAGCCTATGCCTTCACCACATCCATGAAACACATGTAAACTACTGGACAAAGTCCCATGCACCCTTGAGTTTCCACATTCCACAATCAGAATTTGATAAGAGAATGGCTTTCTGATGACTTTCACAGACTTTCTGAGGTAGGCTGAAAAAAGACTGAAATTCCACGGAAGGTGAAACACATCCCTTGGTGCCCCTTGTTGAAAAGGGGAAAAATCACCCCAGTTTGCCAGTCCAAGACCTGTAGGCAAAGTTTCAGAGGCATGTCGACCAGAACAGCTCCACAGCATCCAGAACTTTGAAGAACTCAGTGTGAACATCATCCACCTGAGGGACCAGGTCTTCAGATAGTTTTTTTTTTTTTTTTTACTATTTTGTTGACCTCAACCACAGTTATAAATAAGCCACCCATGCATTCTTGGACAATGCTTTCTCTATTGAAGGTATATCAGAGGAACTGAGGAGATCCTTCAGGCTCTTTTTGGCAACTGTCAGGTACCTCCAGAGTACCACAAACCTGTACATGAAAAGACACTTCATTCACCATAATAGTTCCTTTCACTTCTGGTGTTCACCATTTGAGGTATGAAACATGGTGCACTTGGACTCAATAGTGATAGCTTCCCTCAGTATGCTGTCAAAGCACTAATGGAGATATGAGCCCTGACCAGGGCCTCCTCAAGATGATCCCAGCATACCCTCACTACACGTTTTGGCACACTAGGCCTGTCCAGTTTCCCCCCACCACCTGATACATCTCATCAGTTGACAGCCCAGCTCCTCTCTTCACTTTACTTTGAGTTTTCAAGACATTTGATCACAGTTGTCATGATAAAGATAGCAAAATTTATTATTAACCTACAGCTAAGTGCACGTATGAATGCTTTCAGGTTCTTATCAAGCAGCCCATTCCTCCCATACCCCTCTAGGTTTCACTGTCATTGTCACAAAAATTTTGTCCCCCAGTAGAACAATGGCGTCCTTTCTGGTGCACTGTCCAGCTCCCCAGTGGACTCCAACTGAGTAACTGAATTGTTGTTTATAGAAACAAGCACTAATAACAGTCATGAACTGTTTTCTGACTGGAAGACACAAGGAAATAACTTTTTTATCTACTGTGGAAAATCTCAACATACAGAGGTTTGCTCTGTGTTTGTGAGACGTAAGCATACTCAGAACCTTTAACCATGGCGGAGAACAGAATGAAGTCCACCCCTCTGCGGGAAACTCATGATGTGCATTGAGGTGACCCTGCTGTCTTCTTGATCCTTCTCCACCAGAGAAGTGATGTTCAACATCACCAAAACCAGTTTAAGCAGCAGGGCAGTTGAACCACCAAGGCCTCCACCTTCAACTTCTGCCCAGTCAACAAAGCATCGGACCCTCTCAAAAAATCCCCTGGCCCAGGCCTGGCTGCAGGGTAAGTCCCGGTATCCCTGGTCCATGTGAGGTTTCTGTACTGCTGTCATCATCATTATAGAAGCTAAGAATATATAGTCTAACCTATATAGAAGTCTTAAGTCTAATTTTGACTACAGGGTCTATAGAAAGTATCTCAACAGAGTTACTACCAGAAAAGACTTTATATCACAAGTACATGTGCCTATAAGAACTGTAATTATTTAATTCAGCCACAATTGGCCATCCTAACACACCTGATGAGGGCTCAGTCACCAATGTCAGGTTTTACTGAAGAAGTTCTACTTTATATTGGAAAAATCACTATCGAATGAGTGTTTAATGTCCCTCAGTTTTAAATTTACATTTCGTATATATGAAACTGCTCAGGTCAGGTCTTCAAAAATGGTAGCTCACAAACCAGCGGGTTAAAACATTGTGGCATGTCATTTTTTATAGACATTCTATGTAATCATATTAAAGATCTGAAAGCTGAATAAATATAAAAAACCCCAATATATTTAAAATAAATACATATATCTAACACACATACAATGTACTGGTCTAGAAACAGGATCCTAGAAGTCCCACAAATGACAAGCCTCTGCACCTAATTTATTTCTTGGAAAGTGGGCATACAAGTGTATACAGAACTTTCAGGTCACATTGTGTTGGAAACCAGTGCATCACATCAAACTTTAATTAGAGCACAGTTAATGGAAAACGTGAGCCATTTAAATTTAATTTCCATTATTTTGTAGCTCATCTACATGCAGCACCATTATTATCTCCCCAAAAGATCTCTGAAAGGACAGTATGAGACACTGATTTTAAGACACCATTGTAGTTATCAGCTCTTCCATCATGTTAGTCTAAGCACATATCTGTTAGTTTTATCACATTTGAAAGGTGAAAAGGACAAGACATCATTCAGAATCAGCGAATACCACAGTTTTGCAAACTAATGAATCTCAAGCAGGGAAAGAGCCCGAAGACAAAATGCAATGTTGAAAGTCTCTTTGGTCTCTTTGTGTTTTTTAGTGTATCATTTGGAACTATTTATTTCATACAGTTCCTACAATGAGATAAATCACTAGATGCAGCCAGCTGAGCAGCCTGGGACATGTGTAATTGACTTTCAGTCAAAAACGTATACAAATTTATCCATTAAAACTTTTAATTTCGGCTAGTAGCTTTTCTTTCTTCTTTTTAAATGATTAAATAATTAACACTGGGGACAACAGCTTGGCCACGTGAATACTTACTGCCCATTACTTCACTCCAAAGTGAACTCAACTGTTGAATGATGGCAACATTTAGCTTTTTTTGGATAAATCTTTATATCAGTAAAAATCACCTGCCTTTCCTTTGAAACACCTATATAATTGACTTTAAGTGAAATGTCTCAAAAACTCTTGGATGCCTTTCCAAAATTTTTTTCATGCATTCATTGTGACAATTATGGTGCTTCAGCAATCTAAGTAGCATTCAAGATAAATTGACATTAGAATAAATGGGTGTACATTCCGTTCATTGGAACTAAATTAGGGTTTTTCTAGCAATTGGTGAAAGCAAACTTATATTTTTTGTATTTTTCACATGCTCTGTACAGCCTGCCAAGGTTGAAAAAAACCCCCAAAGTTTAATAATGAAAAATCATAAACATTTTTACCTCTTTTTTTCCCCAGTGAATGAATTGCAGATGATTTTCAAAGCAGTTTTCTTTTTTCATGAATTAAACAGAAATATATGATGTCTGCCATTAAAGCAGTTTATATTGTACTTACTGGAAGTACTGGAACATGTTTTTTTCTTTAATTAATTCCACTTTTTCATCTTTGTTTCCAGCAAATAACAGGCATTTCTTTTAATCCACTCTAGCTTTTATTGAGCACCCTCGGGCTAGTGCTGTGTTCACATTCCCTCTAATGAATATCACACTTATAGTTAGCTATATTTGTAATTTTATGTGCAACCACAAATGAAAATATAAACATGGGAACTTTCAGCTATTGGCAGTTCGTAATGTTTGTTAAAGAGCATATGGGAACTTATTGCACAAACCAAATAAATATAATAGTTGTTTTGCATTTGTAAAATAATTTGTAGCACAATGAAACACTGTAAAAACTGTTAACACCTACCATAAAATCTGTGCTTTATAATAGCTTGAGAACCACTAGCACATTTCATTAATTTGGCAGACACTTTTACCTGAAGATATATATTTATTACATAAAAATATAATAGTGCATGCACAATAACCATTTTGTATTTAACGTTGCAATTACTGACCAGCAAGTAATGGCAATACACTATCCAGTATCAGCAATATGTTCATGATGTGCATGTCAGACTGGTTAGTTCATTTGATGCATCACATGCTGAGTTTTAACTTTTCAGTCTTTTACTGATATCAAGAAATAGTTAGAGAGGAAATTAATTCTCTTGTGCATATGTCTACTTAGTGTACATAGCTCATCTTCATAACTGTAACAGTAAAATGTACAGAGCTATTTGTCCCCTTCCTAATTTTTTTGTTTTGTTTGATCTTCTCACACTTACACGTCTCAGATCAACAAACAAACATATTTTTTATATTAGCTAAAGATAACCTGAATAAATACAAAAGACCATTTTAAAATGATGATTTAATTTATTACAGGGGAAAACATATCTAAACCTACTTAGTCCTATGTGACAAAGTAATTACAAAGCCGTTTCTAAGGATTTGGGACTCCACAGAACCACAGCTAGAACTATTATCCACAAATTAAGAAGTTTTGGAGCAGTGGTGAACCTTCCCAGGAACTCCCAGATGACCAAAACAAGACTAAGACTTTTGAGAAATTATTCTGTGGACTGATGAGACAAAACTTTGACTTTCTGGAAAGTTTATGTCCTGTTACATGTGACAAAAACTAACACACCAACAATCAAACATGGTAATGGTTTTGCGATGGTCTGGGGCTTCTTCGCTGTTTCAGGACCTAAACAACTTGCTGTCATTGCCAGAACTATGATTTCTGCTCTCCAACGGTAAATCCTGAGGGAAAAAAGCCTTGATTCTCAAGCACCCTTTGGTTATGCTGCAGGACAATGATCTGAACTTCCTCAAAATGAGGGTTTTGGAGTGGCCTAGTCGATTTCCTAACTCAAGTCAGATTGAGATGCTCGGCATGACCTCAAACAGGTAATTGATGTTCGAAAACCCTGCTGTGTGGCTGAATTAAAAAGATTATGCAAAGAATAGTTAATCAAAATTCCTCCACAGCCATGTGAAAGACTCATTCCCAGTTATTTTAAACACTTCACTGGAATTCTTGCCAATGGGGGAACAATCACTTAGGGTAGGTTTAGGAGCAATTACGTTTTCCCATAATACCAGGTAGATTTTACAAACCCCCTCCCCCCGCCTGTTAATAAATGAAATCATTATTTAAGAACTTCATTTTTGAATCAACTCGGATTATCTTTGTCTAAAATTAAAATTAGTTTGAATTTGTCACAGCTTTGTACCAGGTTTCATGAGCCACAGACCAAACTCCCGTGAAGGCCCCGGTGTGCTCATGCTCCATGCTGGCTCTTCGAGTGGACACTCCCCCATCTTGGCTCACACACCCTCCGTGCAAAGACAGGAGCGACTGCTACAGGCTGTTGAAACGGGTCAACACAACTTTCAAGGTAAATACACCAGTCTCTGTCACAACACCGAACTGTTATTCATTCACTTACCGCCGCTATAATTTGGCCTCGCTTGTGTGTATAAACTCTGACGAAACTTGGCGACCTTGTTTTAGTTATCTCGGTGAATTGCAGGGTGCAGTAGTGTTAGCCCTGCAAGCTAGCGATTACACAAACTTAGCTGCAACACCTCAAAGCTAATGAATATGTCCATTCATTTATTATAGGCTATTTAGTACATGCTGGCTGAAAAAACCGATATAAAAACTTTCACTGTGAGATAACTATTAACATAAGCTCGGTTCTTGCTGACGACTCCGGAAAGTTGTTTAGGTTTGCTAATTTGAGCTAGCAAGGACAACCTACTTCAGCTTAGTCACTGATGAAGTTTAATAAAATGCGTTTAAATGTGTTTTACAGGTGACTTATGAGGATTGATGTATGTTTTCTAAACGTCAGTCAAAACATGTACCTATAGCTGTTAGCGAGCCTCTGAACTTGTGAACGCTCCCGTGTGATTGTTTGGAGTTGCTGTTGCACGTACATATACAGAAGTACATGCTTTATAGTTATACAGTTTAACAGCTCTCGCTACAAATGAGCATCACAGAAACAGTATTATGAAAACTGCTGCATTTATTTCAGGAATGCTGTGTTATACTGCAGCAGTTGTACCCTAATGTACCTAATGCACCTAATGCATTGGCAACCGAGTGTGTATTCACAACTCATTACTGCTGTCAACAGGTGGAGAGGTAATTTGTGAAACAGCACCAGAGGGTCCCAGTAACAGTGTAACCTACACTTCTTCCTCTTCATCAACATGGGGGCTGTGGTCTCACGGTGGAGGGTTTGTATTCAAAAAAGTTTTTTTATGTCTAAACAGTATCTCTATGTTCCAGTTGGCATGCCATAATGCACATTTGCATGATCAGGCTAGCCTGTTAGTAATGGAAGAACACACATAATGCACACGCAAAAGTAGAAAGAAGAAAAAGGAAGTTTCCAGATCTTTTTTTTATAATTTCTTTACAAGGAGCCCTATTGTTTTGGAAATTGTAATTGTAAATTAACTCTTATTCAAACTGTTTGTCTTATAGGCAAAAGCATCCACTGTGGAGATTTTGGAAGGAATTGACAAGGTACGCATAACCTTAAAAAAAACACCTGAAGTCATTTTAAAGCCTGTAAAATTTTAGTTTCAGCACTGTCAACTTTTTCTTTTTGAATTTCAAGCTACAATATGAACTTCCTGTCTTTTATTGATTCAAATTTAACATAAATATTGGTTATCAAAAGTACAGCATGGCAACATATGGAATCAAGTGCAAATGCACAACTGGTTTTTAAGATCAATCAAGCCAGTTTTTGATGTAGAAAGAAATTATTTAAATGTGTTGTATAAGTATGGACCTTCAGTGACTGCCATGTCAGCTCCTTATTTGCTAAGTGATAGAGCTTTACTGCTCTTCTGCATTGCAGCCAGTGTCAGACTATTTAAAGCACCTGTCCTTGGAGCACAGACACCATGACAACTTCCTGTCACAAAGACATCAGTGACATTGAAGTTGCAATGCAACATGTGTTAGTGCTTTTTGTTTTAGCTTCATTTTTTTTTCTTTTTTTGTGAAAGAATATATATATATATGTGTGTGTGTGAGAGAGAGACTTATGGCACACAGCACTCATGCAAAGACAAACAGACCACTGTAAGGTTAAATGTAAGACCAGTTCGTGCTTAGAGTGACACACACACATGTTACAGTGCAATCATAGTGGCCAAGAGTGGTCCCATTTTTGTCCAGTAGCTATTTTTAGAATAGGTAGTCAGCAGCCTGAAGCAGTGGTGTCATGTTTCAGTTTAAAAAAGGATAAAGAACCTGTTTATGTGTGAAGTAATATTGGTTGGCATTAGAGAAAACTCATGTTCTGATTAAATTATTCATTTCCAGTTAATCCCTATGTTAGATTACACATATCTTTAGTCTGGTGAGCTTAGGTTATTTGCTAAAATGTAGTGAGAGAAATATTGTAAAGGGAGTGATGCGAATGCAGAAAGTTGGATGAAATTCTGCACTTAAAGTTTGCGTCAAAGACAAATAAACCTGTTCCATTTATTTATAACCCTAATGGTTCCTCACTGCAAGATTGCATCTAGCTATTTTTCCACAGCATCTCACTACCTTTATATTACCTTCTATTAAAATAAATTAAGATAATGCAGAATCATGCCCGAGTCATAATGGAAATGCCTGTTGTGAAATTTTCAATATAATTTTATTTATATTAGCCCAAACCAAAAGGGCATTCGAGGCCTTTTATTTTATCACCATAAAGACAGAAATGCAGCGATCCACTGATCACTTGTGAGCAAGCACTTGGCTACAGTGGAGAGAAAAAAAAAGACTACCTTTTAACAGGATAAACCAGACTCAGGGACGCAATCCGTCTACTGGTTGGGCTGTGAGGAAAACAAGAAAAGCAGACCACAGAGAGCATGTCAGTGTGTATATGCATGGATTCTAAAAGTCTTGGAAACTTGGCACAAATTTTCCAAATGATTTATTTGGTATGGTGGTGATGGGGCTTGATTTCAAATGTTCAGTACGTGTTAAATTGGGTTGTGAACTAGTTTATAATGAAGGCCATAGCTGGCTCAGAGTGGGCCTTTAAGGGGTGTCTAGGTAAAGAGTCTGTTGCATGAGCTAACTGAAGAGTATGCTTTATGCTGTTATTTCTGGCTGACCGATAAACCAAAATGTATGTTTTGCGTAAATGAAACTGCACTTAAAGAAAACAACAACTCAGAATAACTTGATACTGATTTACAATTACTTCCTTCTTAGGACACAAGTGGACTTTATAGTGTCCTTGTGTTGTCATAACAATACCACACAAATAGCAACAGTTTTTTTTTTCCTCTTCACATCATCTCTGTGAAAAGTTGGAGCAACAGCAGTTTTCCTACAACATTTCATTGCCGGTAATGATGCGCCAATGTTATCTGTATGCAACAAATAAAACTTCAAACTTAAACTTAATGGCATGTAGAAAACCAGTTTTATTAATGATCCAAAATAGACAGGTGAAATGGTGTTAACAAAATATGAATAATTTTCCTAATAAATATATAAATTTCATTTGAATTGTCTGCATTACATGAGGTTAAAATATTTCTAAAACATTAATGGTTATTTTTAATAAGTATGTTAATAGAAGTTTGAATATAAAATGTAAGTTCAAACTCCTTTTTTTTTTTTTTTAATTATTGATCTTGTCATGATCCTTTCATTTTTCTTCACAGGGCATACAAGTTCTTGAAGAATATAGTGAGAAAAATCAAAGGCAGCTGAAGATATGGGTTGGACGACTGCTTCTCTACTCGTCGCTTCTCTACTTGATCACTTGTGTAGTTGTATATTTCTGGTACCTGCCCGAACAGTTAATGGGACGGCTCATATTGTCTCTTCCCTTTCTAATAGTTCCGTTATTGTAAGTATAAGAGATGATTTATTATATTTTCACTAAACTGTAATTGTGATTTATTGAGATGTCTGCTTTTCTTTTCTTTTTAGAGTGTGGTTACTTCGAAAATTGCTGATAAAATTTTTTTCCAGAAGAACTGAAAGAAATAGTAAGATATTATTATTTAATAAAAGTTATTTTATAAATTTACGTTTAAACAGATGTTGAATTTCTTTTTTTTTCCCAGATGAAAAGTTGGAAGATCTTAAAGCACAAAAAAGGAAAATAGTAAGTGATGTTTTTTATTTCTGCTGTGCAGAATTGAGACACCGTTGGATGCCTAGGGAGAAAATTATGAAGTGAAAAAAATAAGTTGGCTTGATATGATATATGTTTACTGATACTGTTGTGCTAAATCTTATTTGACTCAAATTGAACGTGAATTCTTTCGTAATGTCGATGATTCATGAAAACGTTAGGAGGTTGAATATGACCTTTTTTTCTTTGGGAGCTTTTGAAGATGGGTTTGCCACAATAGAGAACCTGTGCTGCACCATCTATTATAAGGCTCCCCGTGCTTGTCTTTGAAGATAATTAATTTTTTATTGGCTTTTTATGTTTGATTGTTTCGACTAGTTATAAAGCCACTAAGATTGTATGTATTCTTTCAAAGTTAATGAAATTTAAATGGGTGACATCCCAGTAATCTAACAAAAGTGTCAGCAATCAGTTATGAAAATTTAAAAACACATTTCAAAGAAGATATTTTTGTGCATCTTTGCACAATGGTCTTTGACTTTACCTAAGTGTTTGATGTATGGTTTCAAAGGCTTGATCACTGAAAGTCACAGAAAAAGTTTGATCAAGTATTTGTTGTTAGTGTTTTATCATTTTCTATTTAGGGATGGTGATTTTTATTGGTAATTATAATCTTTGCAGTGGTTTAGAGTTTTAACTGTAAGTGAAATGGCACTTTGCACTTGGTGTTTACTCACCAACCACTGCGTTAGGTACATCTTGTTAGTACTGGTTTGGACCCTCTTTTGCTTTTCAAACTCCCTCATTTCTTTATGGCACAGATTCAACAAGGTGCTGGAGATATTTCTCAGAGATTTATGTTCATCTTTATATGATAACTTAACACACTGCAGATTTGTTGGCTGCAGATCAATACATCAGCATTTTCTGACATACTCAGACCAGCCCCTCTGGCACTAACAACCGTGCTGCGTTTAAAGTCACGTTAGTCCCCTTTCTTCCTCATTCTGATGCTTAGTTTGAAATTAAGCAGGTTTTCTTGGTCATATCTACATGGCTAAATAACCTGGGGTGTTGCCATGTGATTAGCTGATTAGATATGACAGGTATATTTTTCAGTGTTAAGAAACTTAAGTCTGCTAAGAGTTGAAATTGAATAAAACGGCTCAGTTGGTCTTGTCCTGTGCCGCCACTTCCCTGATATGACATAAACAATGAGTGAATTAAACATAGTTTGGCATTTTTTTACTTGTAGCCTGAAGTCTACTTAAAAGAAAATTGTAATTTTGATTTCTAACGGTACACTTGTAAAGTCAGCATTTACATTTCAAGCCTTATAAAATTAGTCTTGATGGTCTTCTCAGCATTTTGCTGTAAGATACTCTAAGCTCTGTGAAGACAACATTTGATTGGTACAAAACCTTGATCCAGTAAACTAGTCTTCTAATGTCACTTTAATTAATTGCATTTACTACAGAAAAGAAATAAATCTGAGAAATTGCTTGTCATCCTCTGTCAAGTCTAATAACTTTCAATAATTAGGGCTGATGGATTTTCACACTCTCCATTATCGAAGTAGTGAATGTAATTATTCCTCATATTATATGTAAACATTAAGAAATGTTCTGTACTTACTCTAAATGAAGATGTACAATGTAGTGAAGTTGCTTTAGGAGCTCTTTTCTCAGTCACTTTGACATGCAGTGTTATTAAAGGTGATTCTAAGATAGTTGTGTGTATTTATAAATGCCAGTTTATGACACACATGATCAACAAATGATTACTCTGGTATGTTAACAGTGATAAATACTTTCTGCAACAAATTAAAAAAAGATAAAAGTTTATTCTTTAATGCTTTGCATTTTTTCCAGCTTGAAGAAGTTATGGAAACTGAAACATATAAAAATGCAAAAATGATTCTTGAGAGATTTGATCCTGATTCCAAGAAAAATATTGTGAGTTCTTTTTTGTTTTTTCTCTGCTGTTTAAATTGTCTGATTCCATTTACTTTATATAGTTATTTTTATATTAAAGCGTGTTCTTGTACACTCCTCTGTTCTCTATGAAGGAGCTTGAATCTACTCCAGTTGCTTCTCCAAAACCAGGACAAGGTAGCAGTGAGTTTTGCACGTTCTCAAGAGACAATGCTATTTGCCCTACTTCGACTCCGGCATTGCCTATTATGCTATTAAAGCATCCTGCAATGTTTTCTGTGTTAGAACTCCGCCATCGGAATGTCATCCCAAAGACCCCCCCAGTGGTGGTAAATCCTGCAAGCGAAGCTGCTGCCCGCCCTCCTCTTGCCTCCAGGCCCACCTATCCTGGAAGATCTTCCCACTCTGCTCCAGGTGGACCCCCAGAGAGGAGCCTGTCAGCTATAGCTGCTCAGCAGAGCTTGATGAGGAAGCCTGTGACCCCTGGAACACCTGTTCCAGGAGTCGGTGAGTTACCTGCACACAGGGGGACCAGATCATAATGTGGTCGATTAAGGTGTGATTTACTCTTTCTTGGCTCTTTGTCCCCAGTTGTTCAAAGCTCTGTGGTGTGTGTTGTCAGAAAGGCTTTAGTATTTTGTACAGTAAGGTAGTGGATAATTGTGGAAATGTATGATAACAATATTCAACTATACGGTCCAACTTTTCTCCACCAATTGTCTTGCTCAGGCCTGCAATTGATAACTTTTGTTACTATGAGCATAATATTTACCTCAAGAGGATATGATCTATAATCATTGGCTGCTTTTAAAGATTGAAAAGGAACCACCAGAAAAATAGATGAAACATTTCTTATAAAGCGGTTGTTTTATATGGAAGACATCTGTGAGGTATACGG
Organism: Hemichromis elongatus; assembly: GCA_015108515.1. Taxonomy (NCBI): domain Eukaryota; kingdom Metazoa; phylum Chordata; class Actinopteri; order Cichliformes; family Cichlidae; genus Hemichromis; species Hemichromis elongatus. Next base: position 133,318 of record VUQR01025367.1, on the reverse strand, counting down.
AATTGAATATTCAATATCATTAATTTCTGGACTGACCACTCAATAGAAAAAATGCAAATAACTGCAAACAGTAAAGGAAAATGTGCTGTCCTAGAGTAGTGGAAGCTGTATGCTGTAATTGCCATGTGGAATGCCAACTGTGAGGTATGCACGGTGCAGTATTACATTAACTATGATTAATTAGCCAGACCTGCATTTGTTCTCTGGGCAATGGTGGTAGAATCTCACTAAATGTCTTTTAATGCTTAGTGAAATTGCCTTTGGCATTGGGAACACCTCACAAATGGTTTACATGAGTTGATGTTATCACCTGCTTCTGCTGAAAATTGAAAGTGAAAAGCAATTTGATACAAAGAGTCACCACAGAGTTTCCATATGTTGGTAAATTAATAACCAGCAGGATACTGAGACTCTGCCAAGTCTCACAGAAATGACCAGTCATCTTCCTATGATTGCTCTTGATGTTAGATTATATTAATTACTACTCACCAACGCAGCAGGGATTTGGGACGTGCTTTGCAAGTGTGATCTGCTGTTAAGTCATTAAGAAAAAGAGGCCGCTTTTTGTAAAATTAATCATGGTTTGTGCACCAAACTATTTCATAGATTTATTACTGTAAGCAGCACCTGTTTACTGAAGTATGTATTCCAGGCTGCAGAGTACATCTAACAGGCAAAGATGCTATGCTTTAACAGGGATGCACCCCCCAGGCCCACCTCTGGCCAGACCTGTGATCCCAAGGGAGAGAGGTGCTATGGACAGAGTCATAGAGTATCTTGTTGGAGATGGCCCTCAGAACAGGTGAATAAAATGGGAAAGTGAATCTCTTCAGTATTGCAGTAAAGTAAATGCAACCTGTGTATCATGTCATGAAAAAGCTGTAATGACGAACATGTAAAGTGCATTTACTTGATAAATATTAGATGATTGGAATCGAGTTGTGTTGAAATAATGCGCAATGAAAAAAATTTAGGCAGAAACTGCATTTCTATAATCCCAAGCCATTTAAACTTAAGTTTATTAAACCTTGAAAGAGATCTTCAGAAGGCGAACTGAAAACAACTCTTATCCTTCACGCACCGATCTTCCTTTTTAATATTTGATGATTATGCTTCCCTTAAATATTAATTTAAACTTGTCCATTGTTGCAGCTACTCAACATTGAGTAAACTATAGTACTCTTTTGTAGTAGCCTGCAATAGTTGTGTTTTTATCAGCAAAAATCATATAATCTGTGTTTTTAAATAACTTTTTGACTTTTTTTTTTTTCATGTTGCACATTGCCTGATCTGGAAATTTTAAAAACTACCATCTAATTTGTAGATTTGTGCAAAGTGTGGTAATTTTGAGTTATCCAGTGCCTGTTCACATGCTGTATAGTGTCTTACTAGATTGTTTGTTTGTTGTTTGTTTTTTTCCTTCCTCGTAGATACGCTCTCATATGTCAGCAGTGTCTGTCCCATAACGGCATGGCATTAAAAGAAGAATTTGAATATATTGGTGAGACTTTGAGAATCACAGCACACTTTGTCAGTCTCCATCAAACACTGTGCCTTCATTTGCCCTCTAGCATTTGGCAGCATAGTATATCATATGGCTCTTAAATGCCTCTGCCACTACCAACTCCTGTAAGCAAAAAGAGAGCAAGATTGAATATGCAAAGTAGTGCTACACATCAATCTGAAATGTTTATGCATCTCAGGCATTTTTTTTCCCCATTGGTTCATATTCATGTATATTAATCTGTGTCTGTTTCACAATGTATTAGCGTGGTTACATAAAATATATGTGTGGGGTTTTATTTGTTTCTTTTCAGCCTTTCGATGTGCGTATTGTTATTTCTTGAACCCTGCGAGAAAGACGAGGCCTCAGGCACCCAGGCTCACTGAGGTTGCTGGTAACCATAAGATGTCACCTGAGGTTCCTGGGACTGATGGAGAAAATGACCAAAACCTTTTAGGTAATAATTAAATGTAAATGTAAATCAAGTTATTCCACTAAAATGTTAAAATAATCAATCTAATACAGATAAAGGTCTAAAATGAATAAAATGACATTCTTTTGTACACATATGGTAGTATTCATTTTCTTATCTTCGTTCTTAAAAAAATACTTGTTTGTTATGAATTGTAAATCTAAACTTAAAAAAAAAAGAAATGACTGTTTCTAATTATCAGAGAACACGAAGCTTGATGATGTCCCTGCTGGTTCAAATACCCAAGAGCCGGCTATACCAACAACCACAGAGCCCAGTTCTGCATCAGATGGCCAAAACACCCCAGAGTCCCAAGACCTGCCCTCTGAGAAATCTGACGGAGAGCAAGATTTGTCTGCCATGGAAGTGGAATAAAACAGCGGAGCGGTAATTTCACCAGAAGGCATACTGGAACATTTTTGTTTTCATTGAGGAAGTGTAGAAATGGTTAGCTTCCAAGTAAATGCCGTAAGTTTGAAGAGCACTATAACAGCCCAGATGTTAATGTAATCTTCAGCTTACAGAGTGTTCTTTCTTTTGAAAATTGCAATAGTAATTAATTAAATATTGAACTTGCATAGTACTAGCATTTGATAGTAACTGCCAAACACTCTCATATTTTTAGCATGTTTACAGGTCAATAACAGAGTTATGAGGGTTAAGCTCGTCTCAGTGTTGGATAGGAAATGTCTCTCTTTATTTCTAATTTTTTTTAAACTGGGTTTTGAAGGAATTTCTGTCTTTATTCTAACAAGGTACAACTTCAGAAACAGAAATATTTTGTGGGAAAAAGAAATATTTATTCGAAATTATTTATAAATATTTTTTCTATATTGCTGCGCCCTTTTCTGACAGTGTTGAATGGAATACTTTGCAGCTTATAGGTGCTATGTTTACACTACCACAGTACCATAATAATAAAAATAATAATAATAATGATGCACATGCACTATGTATTTTTTGCTAAAGAAGGAAAGCAGATTTGTCAGTTGTGATACTGACGGAAGTGCCTTTTTTATGTCAAGTCCCTATTTGAGAACATTGTCTGGTAAACGTTTTTATATATAGACGGTGAAGTCATTCAGCTGTTCTGAGTCTTGAATGGCAGCATCTGTTTGCTAAACAAGTTCCTGGTATGTCTAAATAATATTAAATAAACTTTTGAGAAAATCTATTTATCTGTGCTCACAATCACAACCACTTTGTCTTCATTGATATATTTATGAAAGCACAATTTATTTCTGTTGTATTTTAAAAGTGATTCTACATCAGCATTAAATTAACATTTGAGCAGCAACATGAGAAACAACTCCCTGGGATCTGTCTAACCTGTATTGTTTCTTCTTGTATATGCTGTATTTTAAATGGGTACCCATTTTCCTCTTTGGCCGTATTCTCAATCAGGCCCAAATTTAAGCAGTCCGTTTTCATTAGCCGGCCAGTTTTAGCTTGTGATCATTTTATTTTAGCTCATTGATCATTTCAGACAGTGTAAGATAATAGTGCTGACACAGAGCCTGACCAGTCTTGATTGCTTGACCCTCTTCATTTGCAACAGCAAAGTCATTGCGGCTACAAAGTTGTTTTCTACCGTTACATGACCCTTTTCCCCTGAAGATACACCGTAAACTATTGGTGAGTTCAACATCCCACATCTTCTATGGGTTTTGATAATGTATGTTTACAGAGACATGACCTCCTGGGCCTTGTAATGCATCAATCTGACACCAACAGTAACGCCTGATTCCACCGCATGCTGTTTGAGGTTGACCTCTGACAAGAGCCAAACGGGGGGAAAAAAAATGGGACATCAATAGGACGATGTTTGGATATTTTCGCACCACTGGGAGGTTATTCGGTATACAAAGCCTGCACGTGTGTGTGTGTGTGAATCATCACAAGTAATATTTCATGAAAGCTCTCGATGTTGTGTTTTGAAAATTACATATATATGCTTTTTTTTTTTTTTTTTTTTCACCTAGCTGT